>CALNHX010008023.1:0-65951 GCA_940337035.1 Agriotes lineatus
ATTTGTTAATAGAAACTGAAAAAACTCAAGGTTTGAACAAATACCAAATCTATATACTCAGGTTATCTGGAAAAAAAAGAAGAGATAATTGTTTAAGATTGTTGATAAATGAAAAGTTTTAAGCTGCTACTATCGAGTATTAAATATGTTAACAGTATAATTCTCATAAAGACAATGCTGTAGACTACCGCATCCCCAGAATAAACAGTGATGTATGACAGCTAAGGTTGTCAGAATAGAATAATTACATATAAAAAATATAGAAGACAACAGAGAAGCTTAAATTTTTTTTTACTAATTTTAAGATCACGGTAAAAGGAAGTTGTGTGCGTATATCACACCAGATTTTTAATATTATTGTTAATAGCTCGAGTTTGTTTAGAAACGTTTTGGCAGCCGGTCTAATCTGAAAACTCGAGCACTGCCGCAATTGTAATTTTTGAGATCGATTAAATAATTGGAAAGCATATGCATACTAGCACATTGTTTTTTGTTTTTTAGTAATGTTTTTATCTCTGCTTAGCGTTGAGACGAGCTTGACTTTTTTTGGAATTTTTGAAGCTTTGGCCACATTGTAACTTCAATACTTAAGGGCGTTTTCTCAAAATTCGACACACTTAAGGGTTTCTGCAGTACTTCGGAGTATAACCATAAGCTTGACACTGATTACATTGTGGTACTACCTTATATTTTCTGAGCGGTGGAATATCCACTGTTGAGCCCAAAATTCGAGTGACTTCATATAGCTTGTTTATATTTTCATCAGCTCTGAACGTTATCATGAATATACCAAGAGGTTCTGTGCTTCTTCAGTTTAATTTATTTAAAGCTTCAAGTGTTTTATACCTGTTTCTTATCAAATGACTTACTATTCTGTCATTCTGCACAGTCTATACAAATTTTAGACTTAAATCGACCTGTTGTGTGTATTTTCGTATGTGTGCCATGTGTTCCTGACGTTCTATATGCTTTTACTACAATAATTTTAAGGTCACATTCTTTCATTAGGACGGTATTGAATGAGTTTCTCGGTACAAATTCACTTACCATTTCATAAAATAAATTTTATGCTTTAACGCCTTCCACTATTGTCGGTGGATAGGCTTATTTTTTTTTCGTTGAGTAGCATTTATGATTACCCTTTGTTATTGGAGTGGAGTAAGCGATATATGCAGCTTTCTTTTGAGTTTTATTATTTTTACTTTTATCCACTCCGTCTCCGCAGCTACTTCTTCATCTCGGTAGTAATTTTCTTGTGATTATTCCAGTTTAGAATTGAGCGTTTGCTTTCTCGTCTACGTCGATTGCCTTAACTTTACCTTCCAGTTCTTTATATGCTGCAGTATAGTTGCAATCACATCGCTTATTTTGTTCAATAACAGCGTTTTGAATGTTGAAACTAACAGTAAGCGAAGGGCCGGAGTAATGAATGAATTTAATAAAATACAGGAGAGAGTAGTCAAAGATGAACACCAGATAAAATAGGAGTGGCGAGGACAGTATACTAGGTATGGTCAACCGATTGAATCATACAGTACAAGAATGGGGACTTTGAGATAGAAAATGAAGAACGATTATACTAAGAAAGTAGCTAGACAAAGTCTGACAAAGATGGCAATAACAGAAATAAATGCCGTTCAGTATATGAAGTCCATGCACAATAACGACTAATAATATGTGCCATTGCAATGAAATGATTCTTATACGACCTTCACTGATAAAAATCTTTCTGATCTTATAGTTTCATTGAATTTCAATTATAGATAGCTCTAAAATCAATATACTTGAAACAAAGGTAGTATCTTTATCTATATACGCATTTAGAAAATTTCAATACAATGTGGTAGATCTGTAGATAAAAATCATACGATTAGGGTTAGTTACAAGCCCGAATAGTAAGCCATAATTCAGGTGGACCGGTTCACAAACTTTTTTATCGTAATTAACTCTGTTGATTTAAAGATAAGTTGAATTCGACAGCACAATAGCTTATAAGCAAATAGTTGTTATCGGCAGGAAAGATCATCCAAATTGTATGATCACTTTTATTTAGATTAAAAAAAAATAACAAATGAGCAAGCTGCGACAAATAGCTTTTAATTACATTCGGATCAAATTTTATTGAATATTTTTTGTAATTCTTTATTGGCGAGTGAGCATTACCATACCTGTTATTAAGAAAGAAGGAAAAGCAAACCTTAAAAATTATTTAGAAATAAGCCTTTTAAGTTCAGAAGGCAGTCTAGATGGCTGATTTCATGTGTTTTATACACTATACTTAGCGACAAGATGAGACTCTTCAATGCATCGATACTACTAAAAAATGGGAAAAGTGCACTCTAACAATCATCAAACAGCTAACCACAAATAACAGAGAATTCATAAAAGTAAGCACCAAACGAAGAATAATATAACTATTGCAATCGATGTAAGACAAGGTAATAGACTTAGTCGCATCCTGTTTGATACCATCATAGATTCGAATTTATAAAGCAATTTAAAACAGCTGGTAGGAGCTATGTGATGGGCAATAAGTAGATGCGACAGGGGTAGGGAGGAACTTCTAGCATAGACAACTAAAGCTACCATTTCTGGATTTTTGCGTGTTTTCATATGGAAAAACATTTACATGAGAGTTAACACCAATGTCAGAATATACAAAAAAATGTGTAAGGTCAATAATGACCTACCCTACTGACACCCGGGTAGGGACGACTTGTAAGAACGACTGAACTGAAAACTCAAAGTTTCATCACAGATCATACACTGTGCGACAGAGTGCGGAGTGATAATACATATGTCAAACCCAATACATCGTAAGATCAGTATGATGAGAATGTGAGCATGGGAGATTATGTTGATGGAATGGGCGAAGACCGGAACGAGAAGACAAAGAAAGATGGGGAACCGAACACCTCCAAAACTCATTGGAGACCGCTGAAACATTGACCTGTTTTTAATTTTTCCTTTAAGGATTTTATTGCGTTGTTAAAAGAAGACTTAACATTTTTCTGCCCTTCAGAATATTTTAAGGCATTTTGATCTGTAAAGATCTCTCTGAGTTCTGAAGAGCAGAAAAATGTTAAGTCTTCTTTTAACAACACAATAAAATCCTTGAAGAAAAAATTAAAAACAGAAAATGTCATGATAACGAAGGCTAATAAAGGTAATTGTGTGATATTATTAAATCGAGATTTGTACATTGAAAAAGTAAACATTTTCCAAACCGAAAATAATTTTTACGTAACTAAAAATCGGTAATAAATAAATTTATTGTAGAATTAAAGGCAGTCATCAATAAACATGCACATTTAGGAATGTATTATAAAAATCAAATATTAGAAATAAGCCCACAAATTCCTAGACTGTACGGCCTCCCAAAAATTCATAAAGGCGACAATTGACCCATTAAACCAGTTAATTCGTTCACTAAGTCCTACACTTATAAAATTGCCTTATTTTAGATAATAAACTCAAAGAATTATTAAATGTTAACTTCAAAAATATAGTATAAAAAATAGTAGTCAATTCATAAGCAAACTTACTACTTTAACTATCGAACATAATTTAACCGTTTGACGTTACACATTTATTCACATCGGTTTCTATTTTAGTTTACATAAACATTATTAAAGATAAGATAATAAATAGTGCAATTTCAGACGCAGAATAAGAAGCAATAACGGATCTTTTGGATATTTGCCTACGAAAGAATTTCTTTACTTTTAACAACATTCTCTATTCTCAAACAGATGGTCTTGCCATGGGCAATAATCTCAGCCCACTCCTAGCAGCTATTTTTATGAATAATCTTGAATCTCAATTCCTAAACTCCGATGATCCTGTTGTCAAAAATATTGTTTTCTGGGTAAGATATGTAGATGATTGTTTTTGTACAGTTAAAAATTTAAATTTCAACATATTAGATTCTATTTTAAATTCTCTTAATGACTGTCATTCTAATATAATAATTGCAATTGTGGAGCTACATTTATATAGGACAGACCGGTAGAGCTTTAAACATCAGAATTAGCGAACATCTTAATTGCATTAAAAAATCCAAAATTAAATCAAACTTCGCTGTACATATCAACGATAACGATCATAATTTCGATAGGGATGAGTCTTTTCGTAGAATCTTACATTATTTTGATAAAGATTTGAAGCTCAACATTGCTGAATGTTTGGAGATAGTTTTGTCTAATAAGTCACAGGTCAATTTAAACGATCAATTAATATTTGCATGTTCGGAGTATTTCAAAAGTTTTCCGATCCCTTGAGTATTTTTATTGTGGTTCTTTGCGGCCTTTTACAATTTCTTCTATCGGAGCGCATGGTCCGCCGTATTTGATTGCCAGTTCTGGTCCACCCACCGTGGCAATTGTAGCCAGTGTGTGCTGTTTATTTGTGATTTCGTTTATTTGTTAATAGTAAGTCATTTTTAATATGTTATAAAGTTTGTTTCATTGTCAATTATTTTGTAGAACGTCCCCTGAAGATGGCATAAGCCGAAAACGTAGGGAATTTAAAAAAAAATAAGTGGATCAAGACGAAATCTATAGTTTTATTTATATTTTAAAATGATCCATGACAACGTTTTTCTTATTATTAACTTTCTAACAATTTATTAATGATATTGAAACTATTTATTATTCTTGCCACATTGTATTACGTGTTTACTGAAAGCACATGAACTGTGGTTCTGATACGCTCTCGTTTTTGCTGTAAACCTGAGAAACATTTTATTAACGGTTGGAGTACTAGTACCGGTACCACATATTGACCAAGCCCCAAGTACCGACCAGGTTGGCATATTTTTACTTAGATTTAGGTCGTCCTCGTAGATTCAAAATAATACTGCTATATTCATCTAGTGGAAAAGCTTTGTTTTACTAGCTGTAAACATAACCTCAAAATTAATTAATGTCCACAATTAACGTGTAGGATCACAGGCCCTAAGTATATGAATTGTCTTACTACCTCACATTGTGCAATAGTCGTAGTCGTAGTTAATAGCAACGCCATATTGTGAACTAATTTGTTGGAGTCTATCTAGGAGTTTCGTGGTTTGTTCCTTACTCGCAGAGATAACCGATCTATTACTACATTTTTATAATTGTTAATATCATTATGAAATCTACGGATATTATTAAAAATAGGTTTAAAATAAATAGTAATTTAATACAAAGTGAATATTTTTACAGATCATTAGTTTTTAAGTAGGGGTTAGTGTAAGGTACAATGATTTCATAATATTGTCCCTATTATTGACCCCCAGTCAGTAATATGTACATTGCAACTTTACTTTATCTTAATTTTTTTGGTATAAGTTACTGTATATGTATAAGTGCCGATTCTACAATGCAAGTATATACTTAGAATAAGCTATCCTAGGTATAATAATTGTCATAGTTTTCTTTGTTACAACAATCGTTTCTAGGGTATTTAGTCCCGGGATAACTTTATCCCTGGATTGTAGAACCGGCCCTAACTAATTGTAACAGCTTCCGTTGATCATCGCTTCCCGTAGAGTTTCAATGTACACACCACCACTGCAAGCTCCCATTCTACAGGAATCGCCTTACTTGTAACAGCCACCAAGTACCAACAGCGACCGCAATGCCCTTTATCAAATAATTACAGGACACTCTGACGTTCAACAAGAACTTCGATGTCAAAATCAAACTCGGATGCAGAACTCCATTTAATAGCAAGCTCGTCCAAGTACAACAAAATATTCACATGCAGTGTGCATTCAATTCCAAGTTAAGTGTAAATTTGTTCACCTGACAGCAACTACCATGAAGTTTTAAATCAAACAGGATACCCAATAATGACACTTATGTAGTTTATCCAAATCCTCTGCAAATTTGATTAAGCCATGAATACTATTTTAATTGTTTGTAGCTGTTCTTTTTCTTCTCTGTACCATTTGTAACCTTATTCATTATTCAGTGTGTTTTAAAAATTCGTTTTAATCTTCGTCTCGCTAATTTTTAATATTTACACCCTTTAATACACTAACCAGATAATAAAACTCATTTAATTAAAGGGTTTTTTATTATCTAAATTTACTTTTGCCGAAAATACATTTTACATTTTTGAAAAAAAGAATGTTATTTTTATATTCCCATTTTCCGTAGTAATAATTATTATACCAATTTTTTTACAAGCACTCCTGGATACATTTCTATACAGTTTATTTTAATTTGACATTTTTATAAGTGACTTTTTCAAATAATCATTGGACTCTGCCTTTCACTTTAATTCAAGCTACCTTTTGGCTTATTCTGATTGCCATTTAAGGTAAATTATGATCTGTACTCTGATATTACTAAACAACTATGTTTACTAAATCAAATATTATTCAACTCATATACCAGATCCCTTCTGATAAAATGTTCTCGAGTTTAAGGCTTGTATTTAGTAACATTTTCTAGGGACAAATTTATGGAATATTCCTGAAACATTTTTAGTGTATTACTGCTGTTAGACTAAGTTTGAAAAAAATCACACTTACTGATGTTGCGTACATGTAACATACAGTGCCCTGCACTAAGGCAAATTTATATATTTTTAATAGAACACGATATTAAATTAATTTTTGAAAAAGTAACTAGCGTCGATTGTACGTTTATTACGACCAATTTTTGGATTTTGGCTTTGTCCGTGACTTCAGGTATTTATACCCTCCCTGACTAGATATCAAGAAACATCAAGGCCGTTAATTAGAAGGTGTAATCCATAAGAAACGTTGAAATTAAAATGTTTCAATTGAGCAAATACTTTAAAAATAGGCAACACCTTTCGCAGTCCAGGTAGAAGTACGGTAACGTATACCATATATTCCCTTCTAAAATCCTATCTTACAGACAGACACTTCTACATAAGTCACCAAGACATCAGCACTAACTTTTGTCCGGTCAATGCTGGGGTACCGCAAGGAAGCATTCTCGGTCCAATTCTCTACCTAATTTATACGGCGGACCTACCAACGACTACATGTACAACAACAGCAACATTTGCGGATGACACCGCAATATCGGCGAGGCATCACAATCCTGCTGGCGCATCTGCAAACTTACAACATCACCTTAACAAGCTCGAACTATGGCTAGTAAAATGGCGAATAAAAGTCAATGAAAGCAAATCCACCCATATCACTTCCACTATGAAGCGGGACAGCTGCCCTCCAGTTACATTGAATGGTTGTCAAATTCCTTTAGCAACTCAAGTCAAATACCTTGGAATCAACCTCGACAGAAGACTAACGTGGCGCACACATATATTTAATAAGAGAAAACAACTGGGCATGAAATTTAGACAGATGTACTTGTTGCTGCGAAGAACCTCACAGCTATCTCAACACAATAAGCTCCTGCTGTATAAAGCAATCTTAAAACCTATTGGGGTTTATGGAATTCCTCTCTGGGGATCGGCCAGCACATCAAATATCGAGATATTGCAGCGCTTCCAAAGCAAAGTGCTTCGTAACATAGTAAACGCTCCGTGGTATATTCCAAATGCAGTGCTACATAAAGACCTGAAAATAGCTACAGTGCGTGAAGAAATAACAAAACAAGGTGAAAAATATAAATCAAAATTAGAAACACATATTAGTGAATTAGCTGTTAATTTGTTAAATGAAGGCAATGAGACCCGACGACTAAAAAGATTCAAACCGTCAGACCTATTAAATAGATTTTAAAATTAATATTGTAATTAAAACCAGTGAATGTAAATTATAAAATTAGGAGATATCCAATGGGTTATCTCCTCCATGACATGTAGGTACTTTATTAGGCTTAGTATTTAAGTATTTATCATGCAATATACTTATAGCCTGAAGCACTCCAGGCTGATTGTATAATACAAGGAGTTAAATAAAAAAAAGGTAGAAGTAGATTGTTATCAGAGATTAACTACAAATGCGAGCAAGAGGATTATAATTCTGTGGAGACGGGTACCTTACTGACCGTGCCGGAGGCATTTAAATGTTATTAGTGTCTGAGTAAAAGATTTTTAGCAGGTACCTATACGTTTTACTGCTAAAACTTCTTACTTTGTATTTGTCGTTTTGTGTTGTAGATTTTGACAAATTTTAACAACTCCGGTATGAAATTACAAAGTTTGTATTCAATCTCTTATGCATTAAATAAATCTCAAATATTAATTTATGTTGTTCTTTTACAACATAAATCCACTCTTGTACATTTTAATTGTTAATTAATTTATCCTTTCATAAGTAATCTCATACGTAGAAATACTTTCATAAATAATTAGAAGTCTTAAGACGCTACCACCACAATATATACAAGTTGGTCATGAAATAGTTGACCAAAATCAGGGATTAAGTTAAATCCATTATAAGAATGAAAAAAATTTCGATAAACATGTGTCCGAAAGCGAACCCCTCAAGAGTTACAGCTCATTTACAGCGTATATAAATCAAACAAGTAGATACACTCACTGTCGGTGCCTTTGATGTCAAAATACCGATTTGGATGACCTTGAACGGCTCCTGGGGGGTACTTTCCGATAGTACTAACAGATGGCGCCACTACTTGGTCACATATGATTGGTAGCAGAGCTAGTAACTGGATCTGATTGGTTGAACTTTTGCTGCCATCTGATAGTCAAGCTTAGAAATACCCCCCGAGTTACTGTCCCAGGCACTCTAGATAGGTTTCAACATTTGGAATGAGTGTCTCTACTTGTTTGATGTATGTACGCTGTCATTTAATTCTTAATATTTATAAATAAATACGTGTGGTTTTAGTCGTAGTTACCAGGTGGTGTTATAATTTAGAAATGTCACTGTGACTTAAGTACTGTTAATGATACAATCAAAGTGAATCGTTTATCCAAGGATGAGTTGGCCGATATTCACTTTAGGTATGGACGCTCGAATGGAAACTCTCGTTTAGCTCAACGTCTGTCTCGGGATACTCTTTCACAACGATATTGTTCTGCCACGAATACGTTTGTCAGCATTTATCGACAACTTTGAGAGACTTGTGCATTCAAAGTTCGTACTGCTAATCATGTAGTCCAAAAATATGCATGAACCGCAAATATGGAAGAAGCGGTGCTGGAAATAATAGATAATAGAACAAGATCCCACAACAAGTATATAGTCCTGGAAATACACCAAGTCAAAAAACAAAAGAGTAACGTTTTTTTAGTTACTTTTTGCATGTGTATTCTTATTTCAGTTTTTAACAACAATCGTGTTAATCGTGGTAATGAATATACATGGGTGAGTCAATAATTATTCACAATTCAACGTTGGATCAATTTACTATTTAATAATTCGCACCCCAGGTGATGCCCTTGGAGATGCATTAATTGTTAGACAGGAATACAACTTCTAAGAATTATATTTTAGTTAAAAATTTATTAACAGCAATCAATATTCAATATGTAAAAAAGAAACAATTTTTATTCAAAATCATTTTCATCATTGACCCTTCGTCCGACGTATCGCTGTCTTCTGAACTTAAAGTAATTACAACGGGTTCAATATTGGAAGCATCTATATATTTTTCGGTCTCCCACGCTGAAAAGATTACTTTTTCTGTATGTCGAACATAATTATTCCAATGCTCAGCACTAACAGCATCTAACGCCTTAGACCAGACATTTACTACATCCTCTGGGGATGATTTAGTTTGTAAAATTCCTGCGTCATACAGTCGTTTAGCCTCTGACCACACCATTTCTATTGCATTATAATGGCAATGATAGGGCGGTAATCTCAAAACCTTGTGGCCATGTTGTGCTGCGTGAATGTCTAAATGATATATTTTTTTCGGTAATTTCAAACTTACTATATCCCATATTTCATCTTTCATCGCCGTCTGTGGGTAATCAATGCCCTTAATTTGTAACCATTGGATCATTTTCTTTTTTGTCCAGCTTTGGCAAGGGACTTCTTCTTCGCATCTAGAATGATAACTGGCGTTATCCATTACAATTAGCGATGGTTCATTCAAGCTTGGTATCAGTTGAGTTTTAAACCACTTCTCAAAATTGTTTGCGTTCATATTGTCGTGATAGTCACCACTCTTGGTTTTACTTTTAAAAATCAAACTTGCATTTTCGATAAATCCATTCTCATTTCCTGCATTAACGATAATGTATCTAACTCCGTCTCCCGTTTTTTTGCTTGCAGTAGCCATTGTTCCGTCTTGCCAAGTTCTTCTGTTACCACCTTTGCTGAAAATCCAAGTCTCGTCAATAAATACCGGCTTAAAATTCTTTAAACTTTTCTCTTTTGTATATTGTCTGAGGAATGACGTACGCTTGCCACTAATAGACGGTTGTTCTACTAGAAACTGCCTGTTACTACTTCTCTTGAATTTGAAACCAATTTTATGAATCCAGGTATTTACTGATCTTGGTGAACAGGGAAAATCAGGCCATTCTTCGGAAAATCGTTGATGGAGCGATTTAATTGTTACGTGCTCTTTTTCAACGTACATCTTGTGAATTATTTCTCGTAATGCGTGTAAAATGGTGGGATTTACCTTAGTTTTGTTCTCTTTGGCTTTTTTCGAAACTGTCTCTGCATAGACCACATCTGAATAAGTAGATGAATTCTTTACCCGATAAATAGTTCTTTCGGAAATTTTCAATGCTTCGGCTGCTATTTTAATGCTATTTTTTCCTTGTGCTTGACAATAATTATTATGTCTCTCAAAGTAAGAGACTACATTCAAAATTAAGTTTTTAGATTGGTCACTAAAACGTTTCATGTTAGAAGAAATTTAAAACAGCAAGGGATAAATTTGATCTAATTATTTGTCAATGCTTAATGACAGGTGACGTTTCAATAATTAAAATTTAGTTACGACGTTCATTTTTCTAGTAATTTTCTTTCTCATCCAGTTTACTATAAATAAAAAGAGAAGGAATTTTGACTTGGTGTATTTCCAGGACTATAGAAAGATCGATGCTGATATTGGTGTATCACGTCAATTAGTGCTAAGAGTTGTGCGTGAATAACAAACAGCTGTAGTCGTTCAATGTGCAGCAAGTACAATCACTTTTGGTAACTTATCGTCGACGTCTTCAGTTTACACAATAGTTTTTATATAATTGTTTACAACCTGGTTTTCATCCTAGAGTACTTTTTATTGATGGGGCTATGTTTACAAGAAATGCAATTATAACTTTTTATAATAATCACCATTGCGTAGATAAAAACCCACACGTTATAACTCAATCTCCACACCAACAACAATTTTTCGTAAATGTTAGGGCTAGCAGGGAGGTGATCCATCATGCTGATAGTGGAGGTGTCTTAATTAGAAGCAATAAAACGCAGTAGTCTTCTCCACGTACATTTATTAAAAAGGCGACATGTTTCGAAGCCAAACTGGCTTCATCTTCAGGCCAAAATGATCATCTACAGAGGCATATGGTTAACAATAGTGTACAATGTAAAGAGAATAACTTACTGGTTAAAAACAGGTGAAACCACGTGTTCAAATTTTAGGTTAAGTTGAGGTTATGCTCTGAAGGCGAGGTAGTAATACAAAATTCACAAAGAACACCACATTGGAGAAGAAAATTAATTCAATAACCAGCAAACTACGTTATAAAGATCGTTGTACTGGTTATTACATCAAAATTTAACATTTAACAAATAGCAAGTAAAATAGCGACCATTCTCTGACGGACAAGGCACTAGAATGGGAAATTTACGGTCAGTACAAAAACTAGAACCAGATCAAAAGTCCCTAAATTCAATGACACTGAAATTACCAGAGAGGGTCAGAAAGTAAAAGAACAAAGTTAAAACCGAGGGGTATTCCGCGAAAAAATATTATGTACACTAATTCCCAATATTGTTCGTAATTCCTCTAATTCCATACTAATTCCCTAGTAATTCTCCTAATTCCTTACTAATTCGTCGAATTCCATACTAATTCCCTAGTAATTCTTCTAATTCCTTACTAATTCCTCTAATTCCCTACAAATTCTCTTGTAGTTTTCTAATTCCCTACTAATTCCTAAGTAATTCCCCTAAATCTCCACAGCAATAACTAGTAACACCATTAGTATAATACTAGTTATTCTAAGATAATAACACCACAGTGATAATATTAGTATCTACTCTTCAATTAAATAAAAAAATTATAAGCAGGATAATTAGATTTAGAAGATGTATGTTGAAAATAGCGGTCAGGATTTCGAAGTAAACCAATTTCTATGTGGTCGAAGTTTCGACAATTTATTTCGTCATCCTCAGGTTTCTGAAGATAAGCAAACCAAGATTGTTAAGTCCATATGTATGTATGGACTTAACAATCTTGGTTTGCTAAACAGCAGTCATATAATCGCTTAAATGTACAATTAGCTATCATAGTTATAATTCCATATTTTTTGTTAATAATGTTTTGTTTGTTTATGTAAATAACCTTGCGGATGGCGAAATAAGATTGTCAAAACGTCGACCAAATAGATTTCAACCAAATTTCTTCAAAATCCTGACCCAGTTCTCAAAATACCTACTACTTCTACGTTAAACTGCATGATTGTTTAAACAAAATCTTAAAGATAATTAGAAATGTTTGCAATAATACCCCATGAAAAATGAACATTTTATTCACATAAAATACAGCATGAGAGTGTATATCTACGGTTAATATTGAGGAGATCCAACCTTTTTAATTCAAATGGCCCGATTCCAATTAGATTGATAGGACCGTAGAAGATTAAATCTTTATGTGTATTATCAACGTCTTCCTTTCGATGCCAAATAAAAGAGTTGAGCTAGGCTTTTAGAAACTTTATTTTGTATTGCCCGTTCTCACTATCTTAAATTATTTGACCAATGAAAAATGGCTAGTCGTTGAAAACTACGTAATAATTCTAATCTATCGAATTTAATTTTCAGTCCTGTTTTGCTTAAAATGTCTTTAGATCCGGACTGAAAAAAATCTTCCAAACTATCAACCGAATCGGAATCGTCGAGTGCCATATATGTTCTTTTGAGTCAAGGTTTGAAGTCGAGTCAGTGTCATTTGTTTTATTCCTTTTCTGTTCCTTCTTGTTGGTGATTTTAGAGGTTGAGGTCAGCTGTCTTTTCTTCGCTTTCTTATGGGGTTTTTCAGAAGCGCCGATAAATCACTTCACTCTATCGCTACTAACTCTTACGTTTGTTCGATTCAACGCCAGCAGCATAAATTATTTTTTAATTATTGATGACTTATTATCAACAATGAATTTTACATATGGTGATTTTTTGAATAAACGTTGACTACCCACTTTTTCGGAGATATCTTTCAAAGTCGTTGTTTCACAAGAAGTTAATTTCTTTCATCAACAATTAATTCCAAAACCATATCATCCCCATTATTTAGATTTGTGTTTACTAGATCTCTGTCAATTTCGTTTTCTTCATTTTCGACTTCGTTCTCGCCCGCAGCGTCGTTCTTGCTCGTGCCTATCGTGTTGTCCTTTGTAAGTCCAGAATTCTAATGAAATTGCAGGAAAGGAACATGTATGTATTTTCAATCATTGTCTTTTCATCGATACCAAGTTGTTTCCTATAAGCTAAAGCATTCTGTAGAGCTTTTTTTACTTCGGGTTTTATATCCAAATTAAGTATTTTTTCTTCAGTTAGTATATTTTTTTTCTTTTATTTTTGAACCTTTTGTCTTGCCTTGGAAAAGTAAACGTCTCCATAAACCGTTGGTGGTACTCTTATCATTCATTGTTTTTAATCTCTCAATGCGATTCAGCATGTTCTTTATACTAAAATTTATTACTGTGGAATACGTGGAGGTCATTAATCTGACAGCCTTAAATAGAGATTGACGTGTTTGGTGAAATCACAAGACTGAACATATTAGGTTTTAGTTTACTGCTTCTGAGATTCAATATAAGTTTAATCAAGGCGAATCTGTTCAGCTCAATGCAAAGCTAGCAATTGTTGGACCAGAGTTGCATCTCGTTTGGTAGTTTACGCTACCCTAATACTGGCTCTCCATATTCTAGTAAAAATACAACATACCAGATGTGATATAATCTGGTACTCAATTCTGTATTGGAACCCAAAGAAGACAACTCTATATAGTGCATATGTTAAGGTAAGCCACAGCGCCCTCACTCTGTGGAAACACCTTCAATTATTTTCAAACTACACATTTTTTGTATACCTACCACTATTTTTCAATAAATATAGGTTTTAAATTAAATACTTCTGATTAGAAATACCTATTCACAGCAATACCACTATTTTTCAATAAATATAGGTTTTCAATTAAATACTTCTGATTAGAAATACCTATTCACAGCAATAATAGAAAAGTAAGAAATAGTTTAGTAAAAGTTTATTTTGAGTAAATAAATAAAATGAAAAGCGTTAGGCTGGCATAAGCAAGTCCTCCATTTGAATCCACGGTGGGCGTATTTTTTCCATCTTGGCGGTTGATATCAAGTCCGGTGAGACTAGAGTGACTTGATGTCAATTTGACGTAATTCTCCTTACCAGGGTACGGACAGATCATTGTCCCCTCTCACAGTAAAGTACTTTTGAATAGAATATATACTTTTTCCCTTTGTTCAGTTTTAGTAACAATAACTAAATTATTGGCACTGCTAAATTATAGGTTATGTTTCATCGTGATTCGCATATATTGGAGTAAGATAGGTATAAAATAGCTTCATTATTGGTTAAATAAACATGATAACAATTCCGCCTAATTTATTTGTACACGCTAAGGCTCATCACTCTTCCATCGTGCAGATCCTGAAATGTAGCGCATAGCAAATAGTTGTCTTTAATATAATACGATAAAATACCTTCTAATATGTTTTTTGGGAAACGTTTATAGATATATCAATTGAAAAGTAATGCCAATGCGACAATTATTAATTTACTATGCGATTGAAGAAAGGAGGAAGCTATTTGTGTCCACACTCTGTTAATTAACAGATACGTCAAATTGACATCAAGGCACCCTAGGTGAGACCATTGACATTTGGGCACCAAATTAACTGTGCTCTACTTAGAACCACAGATCTAAAAACATAGTAACAAGGTCAACACATCACCAAGATACACACCTGACACAATGGTTGCTACGAAAGCAGAAAAACCGAGCTCCAACTTTATAACTTGGAAACTAGGCCAAGTGGTGCACTGCACCGCTAGACGCATGCGTACAAAGCACCTGCCTTTACACGAGTAGGTACAAAGAGGTTATTGATACTGCATCCATATATACATAAAATAAGTACAATGTATACATTTAAAAATATAACAACAATAATATAGATTGAAAAGGTTAGAAATAAGTTTGAAATACCTTTTTTAAATGTAGAATTGTATTGTAAAAAAATCAGGGCCGCTCAATTACAAAATTAAGTAAAGCATTATTTTCAGATGCACCGGAAGTATTTTATGCGAAATCGTATAGCCCTCAAAAAACTATACACAGGGTGTTTGAAAAGAGGTTAATAAACTTCAAGGGGTGATAATACTCATCAAAATTAGACAAAAGTTGCAGTAAACATATGTTCGAAATGCGTTCTAAGAGAGCTACAAACAGCCCTGAAAAGGGTGATAAAAAACAGATTCTATTTAATTAGAATAATAGGTACAAGTGCGAATCACTAAACCAATTTAACAATGCACTTACTTACCCTAAGGAAAGCGTGTAGAAGAGTACTGTAGTGTGGGAGACGTTTACATTCGTTGCTAAAGATGCAGGGTTATGTCTAGAGTTGCGTGCGCTGCGCTGTACTTCCTTATATTCCTCCCTAATTCCTCAAATAATTCCTCTAATTCCTTAACCAATTCCCCTAATTCCTTAAGCAATTCGCCTAATTCCTCAACCACTTCCCCTAACTCTTCCACTAATTCCCCTTATTCTCCAACAAATTTCTCTAATTCCCCAACTAATTTCCTTAATTCCCCAACTAATTCCTCTAATTCCCTACTAATTCCTGGAACTTGTACACCAAAATTCCCCCGCGGAATACCCCTCGGTTAAAACCAAAAAGGCAAAGACAAAACAACTATTTAATATTGAGGAAAATGTAATTAGTATCAAAATCTGTGACTTCATTGAGTCTGTATTCATTATTGTTGGACATAATTTCAAAAATTTCGAGTAAATTCAACAACCTACCTTTATTAGCTATATGTAAAATTTTATAATCTTTATTAGGATCAAAGTTGTGGTTATGTTCCAAAATGTGATTAGCAAAGGCTGATTTATTAGGTTGGTCGATATTAAAGTTGTTGTTTTTAATGCAAGCAGAATGTTCTTTGATTCTTTTCTTGAAAGTACGTCCAGTCTGACCAATGTAAAAGCAGTTGCATGACGAACAGTCGAGACGGTAGACACCAGATCTATCTAATAAAGGGGTGGGATCTTTATTGAAAACTACCAATTTCTGAAGGGAATTGGTAGTAGAAAAAGAAATTTGAAAATTGTATTTACTCAGTATGTTTTTTTTAATGGACATTGAGATAGTACCGTAATAAGGGATTGAATAAAAAGTTTTGTTATCCAGGTTATTGATAGGGGTTAAGTTTGTAGAAAATTTAATACGGAGTTTATAATAAATAGGTAGAATGAGTTGAAGAGGATAACCGTTTTTGATAGCAATGTATTTAATGATGTTAAATTCATTGTTGAAGTTTTCTATGGACATAGGAATTGAAAGTAAACGTCTGAACAAAAATTGAAAATTAGCAAGTTTATGGGATAAGGGGTGAAAGGAAGAATAAGGGATAGTATGGTCAGTACAACTGGGCTTCCTATAAATACTGAAATTTAAAAAATTAGTTGTAGAACTATAGTTTTTAGTAATCAAAATGTCTAGAAAAGGTAAAGAATTATTGTGTTCAATTTCAAAAGTAAACTTAATATTAGGGTGTACTGAGTTTAGCCAGGTGATATAATCATCAATATTAGGGTTATTAGAATTAAAAATAACCAGGATATCATCGACGTACCTGCCCCAATAAATAATGTTATGAGTAAAGGGGGCTTCAATGAAAATTTTGTTTTCAAGGTTATTCATAAAAATTTCGGCTAGCAGAGGTGATAGGTTAGATCCCATGGCCAAACCAGACTTTTGTTTAAAAAATGAAGAGTCAAATTTGAAAAAGTTTTGTGATAAAGCTAAGTTTAAACAAATGAGTAAAGTTTCAACTTGGTTGTTATTAAGGTCTGAATCAAAAAGCATTTCTTTTAATAAAGACACACATTCATTAGAAGGAATGCTAGGAAAAAGGTTGGTTACATCAAAAGAACAAAGAGTGAAATTATTAGGTAAGTTTAATTTTGATAAAGTTTTTGTAAGTTCTATGGAGTTTTTTATGGCAAATTTAGGTTTGAAATTAGTGACGTTACGAATTAATTTGTTGAGCCAAGAGGTAATGACCGATACTGGGGTGTTGGAAAAGGAAACAACGGGTCTGATAGGGATGTCAGGTTTATGAATTTAGGAATGGAAGGGTTCATAATGAGTAAGGAAAGGGGGTTAATATTTAAAGATTTAATAATATCAAAATGGTCTCTAATCGTCTGTCTGACTGCTGTAATGAAACTGGGAAGAGGGTCTTTATTAAGAATTTCAAAATCAGGAGAATCAAGAAAATCACAGACCTTGTTAATATACTCGCACTTGTCTAAAATGACAAGGCAGTGACCTTTGTCAGCTTTAGTACACAATAAATTGGATTCTTTAATTTTCTTTGAGAGAATATAAGTTGTTTTGTCTAAAATGTGTGCATTATTCGAATTAGGTAAAGTTTTTTTGTAGTTAGAAATTTTTCTACTAATCTCAGCCCTAACAAGGTTCGGATTATCAATGCCTGAAGACAAAATGACTTTCTCAGAGTGAATGGCTAAATCATTAAGGCACTTATGATTGACGTTACATACCGGGTTGTTCTTTAAGCCCTTGTCTAAAATGTCCATCTCAGTGTCACTAAACTGTACATTGCTAAGATTTAAAGTTCTGTTGTGGAATTTGAAATTAAAATTAAAATTAGTAGAAACAGGATTAATATTCGAATGGGAAGTCTTGCAATCAGTCAGAATAAATCAAATTAAAATCCCTAGAACCAGAAGGGTTGTAAGAATGAAATTGTTTAATCTTGGGATTATTGTTTTTGGTGGAGTGATTAAAATTGATATTTTTAATTTTTTTTTTTTTTTTTTTAAATAAATGTACGTGGAGAAGACTACTGCGTTTTATTGCTTCTAATTAAGACACCTCCACTATCAGCATGATGGATCACCTCCCTGTTAATACAGCCAGTCGAGCTACCTTGGTCCGTCGCTTTGAAAACCTTTCCAAGAAGTTTAAGAGGTCACAACTTAACATTTGGTTCAACAGTACATGTAAAAAAGAGCACCTGACGCCCACATTCATCGACGTCAGATCTAACGCTAACAGCACCCCTGCTTTAGCTGCCATCAATGCCGCCAAGAAGATCTGGCTTGAGAAGGAAATCCAACACTGGTATCGCATTCGAGATTCTTTATCTTTGGAAATTTATAAATTGCATTTGTTTTTATCTAACCAATTTCATCCTTTCGAGTGGGATCTCTTACAAATCAGAATTAAAAATAACCTATACCACTTTGGCAACAATATTCATTCTAAACTTTGCAAAAAACTCAAGAACTTAAGACTTAAAAATTTTAAAAAAAAAATTCAATTTTAATCACTCCACCAAAAACAATAATCCCAAGATTAAACAATTTCATTCTTACAACCCTTCTGGTTCTAGGGATTTTAATTTGATTTATTCTGACTCTGATTGCAAGACTTCCCATTCGAATATTAATCCTGTTTCTACTAATTTTAATTTTAATTTCAAATTCCACAACAGAACTTTAAATCTTAGCAATGTACAGTTTAGTGACACTGAGATGGACATTTTAGACAAGGGCTTAAAGAACAACCCGGTATGTAACGTCAATCATAAGTGCCTTAATGATTTAGCCATTCACTCTGAGAAAGTCATTTTGTCTTCAGGCATTGATAATCCGAACCTTGTTAGGGCTGAGATTAGTAGAAAAATTTCTAACTACAAAAAAACTTTACCTAATTCGAATAATGCACACATTTTAGACAAAACAACTTATATTCTCTCAAAGAAAATTAAAGAATCCAATTTATTGTGTACTAAAGCTGACAAAGGTCACTGCCTTGTCATTTTAGACAAGTGCGAGTATATTAACAAGGTCTGTGATTTTCTTGATTCTCCTGATTTTGAAATTCTTAATAAAGACCCTCTTCCCAGTTTCATTACAGCAGTCAGACAGACGATTAGAGACCATTTTGATATTATTAAATCTTTAAATATTAACCCCCTTTCCTTACTCATTATGAACCCTTCCATTCCTAAATTATATGGCCTCCCTAAAATTCATAAACCTGACATCCCTATCAGACCCGTTGTTTCCTTTTCCAACACCCCAGTATCGGTCATTACCTCTTGGCTCAACAAATTAATTCGTAACGTCACTAATTTCAAACCTAAATTTGCCATAAAAAACTCCATAGAACTTACAAAAACTTTATCAAAATTAAACTTACCTAATAATTTCACTCTTTGTTCTTTTGATGTAACCAACCTTTTTCCTAGCATTCCTTCTAATGAATGTGTGTCTTTATTAAAAGAAATGCTTTTTGATTCAGACCTTAATAACAACCAAGTTGAAACTTTACTCATTTGTTTAAACTTAGCTTTATCACAAAACTTTTTCAAATTTGACTCTTCATTTTTTAAACAAAAGTCTGGTTTGGCCATGGGATCTAACCTATCACCTCTGCTAGCCGAAATTTTTATGAATAACCTTGAAAACAAAATTTTCATTGAAGCCCCCTTTACTCATAACATTATTTATTGGGGCAGGTACGTCGATGATATCCTGGTTATTTTTAATTCTAATAACCCTAATATTGATGATTATATCACCTGGCTAAACTCAGTACACCCTAATATTAAGTTTACTTTTGAAATTGAACACAATAATTCTTTACCTTTTCTAGACATTTTGATTACTAAAAACAATAGTTCTACAACTAATTTTTTAAATTTCAGTATTTATAGGAAGCCCAGTTGTACTGACCATACTATCCCTTATTCTTCCTTTCACCCCTTATCCCATAAACTTGCTAATTTTCAATTTTTGTTCAGACGTTTACTTTCAATTCCTATGTCCATAGAAAACTTCAACAATGAATTTAACATCATTAAATACATTGCTATCAAAAACGGTTATCCTCTTCAACTCATTCTACCTATTTATTATAAACTCCGTATTAAATTTTCTACAAACTTAACCCCTATCAATAACCTGGATAACAAAACTTTTTATTCAATCCCTTATTACGGTACTATCTCAATGTCCATTAAAAAAAACATACTGAGTAAATACAATTTTCAAATTTCTTTTTCTACTACCAATTCCCTTCAGAAATTGGTAGTTTTCAATAAAGATCCCACCCCTTTATTAGATAGATCTGGTGTCTACCGTCTCGACTGTTCGTCATGCAACTGCTTTTACATTGGTCAGACTGGACGTACTTTCAAGAAAAGAATCAAAGAACATTCTGCTTGCATTAAAAACAACAACTTTAATATCGACCAACCTAATAAATCAGCCTTTGCTAATCACATTTTGGAACATAACCACAACTTTGATCCTAATAAAGATTATAAAATTTTACATATAGCTAATAAAGGTAGGTTGTTGAATTTACTCGAAATTTTTGAAATTATGTCCAACAATAATGAATACAGACTCAATGAAGTCACAGATTTTGATACTAATTACATTTTCCTCAATATTAAATAGTTGTTTTGTCTTTGCCTTTTTGGTTTTAACTTTGTTCTTTTACTTTCTGACCCTCTCTGGTAATTTCAGTGTCATTGAATTTAGGGACTATTGATCTGGTTCTAGTTTTTGTACTGACCGTAAATTTCCCATTCTAGTGCCTTCTCCGTCAGAGAATGGTCGCTATTTTACTTGCTATTTGTTAAATGTTAAATTTTGATGTAATAACCAGTACAACGATCTTTATAACGTAGTTTGCTGGTTATTGAATTAATTTTCTTCTCCAATGTGGTGTTCTTTGTGAATTTTGTATTACTACCTCGCCTTCAGCGCATAACCTCAACTTAACCTAAAATTTGAACACGTGGTTTCACCTGTTTTTAACCAGTAAGTTATTCTCTTTACATTGTACACTATTGTTAACCATATGCCTCTGTAGATGATCATTTTGGCATGAAGATGAAGCCAGTTTGGCTTCGAAACATGTCGCCTTTTTAATAAATGTACGTGGAGAAGACTACTGCGTTTTATTGCTTCTAGTTAGGGCTAGCATCGTAGAAAATGAATTAATTGGACTTACATTTCTTGCCACCTACTCTCAACGGTCAAAATTATAGGTAGATTTTACAATAAGAGCTAACAGCACCATTGGTTCAAGTTCCATTGTTGATACGAAACCACAATTATTTCATGGATGATGGAGCTCCAACGCCCTTAGCATGATCGTCAGAAAACATCTGGATGCAACATATCCTAGTCGGTGGATTGGGCGAAGTGGATTAATTGCCTGGCCTGCGCTCCCCAGACTGTAATCCACTGGATTGTTTCATTTGGGGGCAGTTAAAAGTCTTGCTTATGCTACTCCAGCTAATGATGTAGAGTAATTACTCATTATTAATAGCTATGAAGTTATAAGAATACACCGGGAATTTTTTGAGAGTGTTCGACAGTTAATGGTCGGACCTATGCAAGCATATATTGAAGTTAACAATGGAGCAATTACTTTAACTAAAACAAATAGATTTTTATTTCCTCATCCTTTCATTTTTCTATTAATATATTAAGAATTAAATTAGCTGTAACTCCTGAGGGGTTCGTTTTCGGGCACATGTTTATAGGAACTTTTTTCATTCTTATAATGAGTTTAACCTAATTCCTAATTTTGGTCAACTATTTCAGAACCACGTATATATTTGTAAATAACCCTATCTTTTCTCATCCCGTTACTCTTGACTTTTTGTCGATGGTCCTCATCTCTTAAAACTAACCCGAAATTAGCTACGGGACACATTTACCGTTACACATTTTGATTGCTTCTGCTAACACAGAAATTAGCTCTGCTTATAAATTTAGGAAAGAATATTTATTCGGCGAAAAAATTCAAAGATAAAATGTTTCGCTGGCAGCTCAATTGTTATCCCATACAACAACTACAGCTCTTAAACATTATGACTTTGGTGATAAAAGTAACAGTGCTATCGATTTGGGAAACTTCACTGAGTCGGTAAACGAATAGTTTGGTCTAATGAATTTCTATTGCATTGCTGGTGTATTACCCTAAAAAAGCCACACAGTTTAGGTATTGACAAACAAAATTTTAATCTGAAAAGAGCTTTCAACATGTTTGAAAATATTAGATAGATATCCAGGAAGAAAATAATGTAAATACCCGGGAGATGACTCAACCTATAAATACATTTTAGCGAAACTATTGGCAAGAGCACAGATTTCTGCAGATGTAGGTATTCAGATATAGGGGCTGATAGAGATACCAATTGATTTATTAAACGGCAAGGAGAATATATAGATGTTCAAAGTGTTTCTTCAAGCTCAACCATTCAATCTCAAACAGAAACACACAAAAACGTAATAGCCCAAACAGAGCAAGACGGCCTCGTGTACGTAGCCAAGAAATTCTAATATAAATATCTTAGTCCAGTCGCTATGTCCAAAAATAAGGCCTTTGCTGGAAAGTGAACCGAAATTTGAAATTCCTTTTTTGGAGTGTTTGTGGGGTCCAGCAAAGCTTAACTTCAAGTTGTCGACCAAGATTTCCTATGTGCTATTTCAGCAATCTTGATAAATGAGTGCGTTTTGCGATAAATTGGCTCCCGTTAACACTACGTGAAAATAATGTAAACATCTTTTTTATAATTTTGAATTTACACAATTTATGTTGTATTACTTTTTCGCGTACGAGCGATATTTGTCGAGATATCGAACGAAAGGAAAGCGTGAAGGGGTTGAGATTTTTTTTCGAGCTTCTGGGCTTGTGTCTTATTTCTCTTTCTATTTAGCGAAAAAGTAGCCATTATCAAACTTGTAGAGGTTGAAAATAGCTTCAATTTGACCTATTATAAATTGATATGCGACTAAAATTACGACTTGTAGAGCGGGCCAAAGTTGTCAAGTCGACGCTTAATGTTTCTTTCATGTATCGTACTACTACATATATGGCATAATAAACTTCATTGCATTATGAGAATCGTTATATTTCAAGTAGCCAGTACGTAAATTATTATTTTTGACGTCGTTCTCGATGAAAGCGACGATGACGATGGGGATGCTGCAACGCTCGAAGTAAAAATCGTCGAGGAATCGGAACATCACGAAGAGCACCCTGACTATGAATGTATACTTGAAGAAAGTAAGCATCAAGAAGAAGATAAAATATATATCGAGGAAAATGAACCAGAATCATCAAAACGGAGAAGAAAATAAAAAATGACTCCATCGATAAGTAAGTAATTAATTAATTAATTAATCTACAAGTCGTAATTTTAGTTGAATGTCAATTCATAGCAGGTAAAATTGCAAGCATTTTCACTTAGCGTTAGCAAGAACCAAGTTACTGCAACAAAAGCAAACTCACACTTTTTTAAGATGGCGGAAACAGAGCATGGGAAATCTTGATTGACAACAATTATCATTCGAAATAGCTACAGTAATTTAAAACATTTTATAAGGAAGGGTGGTCGAGAGGAAATTTCTAATGAAGTAAATTTATTAGTAGACCAGGATACAATCCTAGTTTCTGATGATGTCAAAAACTTGGGTCTTTATCTTGATAATAATTTTAAATTTACTAAGCTTATTTCAACATTTCTGCAAAAATCATATAGTTCCTTGAAGCTTATTTATCAAAATCGACAATTTTTAAGCGTATGTGAAAACCGTTTTGAGTAATGCATTAATCTTGTCCTGTTTTGTTTAGTGTGACGTTGTTTATGATTCACATTTAAATAGTTTTAATATTGCTAGAATTCAGAAAATTTAGAACTCATGTTTAAGCCTCATATTTGGAATACGAAAATATGAAAGAATTTCTTAAAAGCTGAAAGATTCAAACTGGCTTAATATGAAAGAATGGCGTTTCTTTCATTATGCATGTCTTTTCCACAAGATCATTTTCAGTAAATCACCGAGTTACTTATACAACAAAATAAAGTTTAGAACCCACGTAATACTTTAAATATAAGATTTAAAGGAACGCTGACGCCACCTCAACATAAGTCAGAATTTTTCAAGCGATCGTTTTCTTACAGAATAACTAAATGCTATAATTCGTTACCAAATGTAGTAATAGGCTATTGTACGTCAAAATTTAAAAAAGCTATTTTTCAAAATTTTATGGATAAACATCAATTAATTAATTATTAGGGTCAAAATAACACACTCCTTTCTGTTTTTCACAGGGTTAAGTGGAAGAACAGCGGATAGATCTGTTTTTCTATCAAGTTGAACTTCGCCCAAGATAATATTACGTTTTAGTCAACATTTTTTCTGTGTAATTTTGTAATAATTTAATAAAGACTTTTGTTATAATAATAATAATAAAAATAATAATAATAATAATAATAATAATGCTGTATACTATCTACTTGATGAAATGTAATGATTCCAATAATTCAATGAAGTTTGTTATGTCATCTACGTAATAGTACGATACATGAAATAAAAATTACTCGCCAACTTGACAACTTTGGCCCGCTCTACAAGTCGTAATTTTAGTCGCATATCAATTTCTAATAGGTCAAATTGAAGCTATTTTCAACCTCTACAAGTTTGATAATGGATACTTTTTCGCTAAATAGAAAGAGAAATGAGACACAAACCCAGAAGCTCGAAAAAAAATCTCGACCCTTTCACGCCCCCCTTTCGCGTTCGATATCTCGACAAATATTGCTCGTACGCGAAAAAGTAATACAACATAAGTTGTAGAGCATTCAAAATTCTAAAAAAGATGTCTACATTATTTTCATGTAGTGTGAACGGGAACCTATTTATCGCAAAACAATCAAACGCACTCATTTATCAAGGTAGCGGAAATAGCACATAGGAAATTTTGGTCGACAACTTGAAGTTAAGCTTTTCTGGACCTCACCAATACCCGAAAAAAGAAATTTCAAATTTCGCTTCACTTTCAAGCAAAAATGACACAGTGACTGGACTATCTTAATAACGGCAATTCTATATATATAAATCAAAATGAAATAAATTCACAAAATTACTATCATGGATGCATTATTTGTCGTTTGGAGAACTTAGATATTATTAAAAAAAGTTATTTTAATATTTTTAAAAGAATATAAAATATAACAAAAAAAATTATAAAAAATATATTAGAAAAAGAAAGAAATGCCATGATGGAAGATGTTGCAGCGTACATTTAGAATTAAATATTTGTATTATTAAGAGAGACGTAGCTGGTAGTAAAAAAAGTGCTACCACTATTGAGAAAAAAATTAATAAAAAGATGAGAAGCATAGTAACTTGACGTACACTTCTAAATGTATAAAAAATTGTAATCTTTCATTTTTTAAATCTTACAATGGAAATTTACATTTCGTATATAGAAGTTATTGTAAATTTATTTGGCGTCCATAAAAGGGTTATGCATTTTTATGTACTTAAATAAAGATTCGTTTCCTACAATTGTATTTGTCTTTCCTTCCAGTCTGTCAAATATAAAGTACAATAACTCGTCGTTGATGTGCACGTAAGTTCGGCTTATAAAGCAATTCAAAGTTGATATTGTAATATTCTTAGAAATTAAATAAATAAAATAGCGCACTACAGTACAAGTTTTAATTTGAATATTGCCTCTCTTAGGGCAAATTAGGAATTATAGTTATTCAGTTATGTTTTACTGCAATTATAAAGGTATGTTGGGAGGTAAATGGCTGGTATGGTCTCGAGGGGGTACACTGATGCCGAATAGGTGTGCCCCAGTAAATCTCGAGTGGCCTCTGAAATCTTTCTAGCAGCTCTGCCAGCAAATCTTATCCCCACGTTCACGTCGTACCTCCTGACTCTAGTCGTAATAGACTGTAGCTAACGGAGAAAGATGAAAGGCGAAATTCTGGCGCCTTAAAGCCGGTACCCTTTGGCTAAGTGAGCACACACTGACAGAAAAGCCTGGTCCTCCAAGTATGGGGGTTGGAGCAGTAGGCCAGCACCCTGCCTCTTTAAAACAAAGTTAATGCAAAAAATACCAGTAACCAGCCTCGGAACCCGGATGGATGTAAATTAAGACAACGTTTAGCAACGAAAATGACTAAGAGAATAGGAACATGGAACGTTCGTGGCATATCTGATAAAAGAATAGAAATAATATCTGAAATAAGAAAATACAAATTGGACATTGTAGTACTGTCTGAAACAAAACGCAAAGGATGTGGAAATGAAGAAGAAGAGGAATATATACATTTTTGGTCAGGGGTAGAAAAGCATAATAGAGCCAGTGCTGGAATATCTATACTGATAAAGAAAGATCTTAAAAAGTTTATACAGAACTACGAATACGTATCTGATAGAATATTGACGATTACACTAAAAATGTATAGTCATGAAACAGTGATAGTAGGTGTATACGCACCTGTAGATACCTCTGAGAATCAAATTAAAGATGAATTCTACGAGAAACTTTCAAACATAATTACCAGTGCCAAAAGACATCAGGATATAATATTGGCAGGAAATTTAAATGCGAGAGTTAAAAACCAAGAGGGTAGTGACATAGTTGGCAAATTCGCTGAAGAAGTACAGAACGATAGTGGTGAAAGGCTCATTGAAGTATGTAGTCAGAATAATCTAAGACTTACAAATACCTGGTATGCACATAAGGGCATCCATCGTTATACTTGGGAGAGACCATCGATGCGACAAAAGTCAATGATTGATTATGTGATCATCAAGAAAGCTTCAAACTTTCAGGTTCATGACTCTAGAATCAAAAGGGGAGCCAATTGTGGAACCGACCATCATCTGGTAGTGGACAAAATAGTTTACCCCTTTCGAACGAGACACTACAAAGCAGATAACAGTCCACCAATAACAAATAGTGTTAGCAAAGTCAATAATAAACGATATAAATTATACCTGCTCCATCAACCAAGTATTCAAGACCTATACCAAAGACGATTAACAACTGAATTAAACACTACAGTACTGTCACAAACAGTAGAAGACGAAAATAAAAATATTAAAAAAGCTTTACATAAAAGCGCAAAAGAAGCTCTCGGTGAATACAAACGCGAAACGTATAACCACAAAGTAACTTTCTGGCTCACAGAATGCGTAAAGCAGTTGATTAAAGAAAAAAACGAACTCTACAAAAAATTTCTAACACATAGAACCGAAGAAAATAATCAAAATTATAAACTAAAAAACAGAGAACTGCGAAATAAGATTAGAGAAGAAACGAATATGTTTTGGAAAAATAAGTGTAATCAGATCAATACTTACGTTGGAGGCTCACGATCAACTGAAGTCTGGCAGACAATAAAAAATATGAAAACAAACAACTGCGAAAAGTCCCTGACATTAATTGATATCAATAAATGGAAAGAATATTACGAATCCTTGTTGGTAAAAAGAAGAGAGGAATTTATGAATGATGAATGCTAAATAGAAGACATGGAGGAATTAAAATTGATAGATACAGAGGAATGAATGAAATGTGTGAAAGAAATGAAAAATGGAAGATCACCTGGTCCCGGAGAGATCCCTGCCGAACTTATTAAATATGGTGGAAATGCACTCTTAGAAAGACTTAGACATTTGTTTAATTTGTGTCTTACACAACAAAAAACACCCAAGGAGTGGAAAATGTGCATCATCTCTTCACTCTTTAAGAAAGGCAGTAGAAAAGATCCTAATTGCTATAGGAGATTGAGCGTGACCAGTGTTTTGAGTAGGCTATCGGGAAAAAATTCAAAAAAGATTGAGAACTGAAGTGGGCCACGCTATTAGTGACGATCAAAGCGGATTTACACCTGGACGCTCATGTATAGACAACTTATTTATTTTACAACAACCAATAGAAAAGAAGAAAGCAAGAGATCAAGATGTACACATTACTTTCATAGATTTAAAAAAAGCTTACGATAACATCCCGCGGAAAAAAGTGTTGTATTCATTGAAGACAATTGGAGTTAGTACTTATCTACTTAAAATCATTAAAGAATTGTACGAAAACAATGTCTCCTGTATTAAACAAGGACGGTGCTTATCGGAACTAATATACCCCACTAAAGGACTTAGACAAGGGTGTAGCTTATCCCCTGTTCTGTTTAATATCTACGTTGAAATAGCCTTACGAAGGTGGAAACAATCATGCGAAGGAATGGGTATTCCTATAAATGACGCACAACTCTTCACGTTAAGCTTCGCCGATGACCAAGCGGTATTAGCGCAAGACTCTTACGACATGGAATTTATGCTAAAACGGTTATATGCAGAATATAAAAAATGGAAGCTAGAGGTGAGCCTAGAAAAGACAGAGTATCTTGTCGTGAATTCCGATGCGAAATTTGAAGTTCTTATTGATGAGGGTGTACAAGTGAAGCAGGTGAATAAATGTAAATACTTAGGGACGATCGTAGATGGAGATGGAATTGGAAACCAAGAAATACGTCATAGAATTCAAAAGGCTCGAAATGTCATAGAAGCTTTAAATAGTATTTGGTGGGATAAGAACATAAGCAATACAAACAAAAAACGAATGGGACAAACAATGGTGGAGACAGTTCTAACATATGGATGTGAGATTTGGACGGTGAGAGAAGAATAAAAACGAAGATTGACGGCAGTAGAAATGGACTATCTCCGTAGCAGTGCGAGAATATCAAGATTACAACGAGTTCGAAATGAAGAAATAAGGAATATAATGACAGCAAGAAAAACACTTATCGACAGAGTTGAGAAGAAAGGTTTAAAATGGTTTGGACATATACTACGAATGGACAAATCAAGATGGCCGAAGCGAATGTTCACTTGGAAACCACCAGGAAGAAACAAAAGAGGTCGTCCCCGAAAATCATGGTATGAGGGAATTAGACGAGCGTTAAGAGATCGGGATATGGATGAAGAAATGGCGCACGACCGTGTAGCTTGGAGACTGGGATTGGGAATGCAGCAACCAGCTGTCTAATTGTTATATTACATAATTGTGATTGTGTTGTATATATAATTAATCCTAAATATATATATAACGGTATGTTGCCTTCTATATTTCATTTATTGGCAACTTATTAAACTTTTGCTCAAGCTAGCTATTGAGACTTGAATATCTGCAGGGTTAGGGTGTTACACAATACAAATTTTACCATTGTATACCAAATTCTCGATTTTAAAGAATGACAGATAGCCTCATATATCTGACTGTAAACAAAGCCGTTTCAAAAACACAGAAATCCAGCGTATTTTGACCACAAATAAACCAACAATCAGTTCACCTCAGGTAAATAATAACAGTGCATTTCAAATAATCAAGTTATTTGGTTAACTTGACATTTGTTGTTTTCAAGTGAAAATGGACGACAACTCGTATCTGTTTCTTGCTTGCTCGCCAAATCCACTTCCCGTTTTTGCAAAAGGTGAAGCCAAGCTCTCAATTTCATTCCGGAATGCTTTCAGCGGCTGCTGCCTGTCTCTGGATTATAAACAAAGCCCTCCCCAGGATCTGTACCTTGCTCTCCGCTTCTCGTAGCTTCCAGCCTTGTCGGGCTCGAAAGCTGATCTCGCACCGCCTCAAGGTTGAAAGAGACGCCAAGCTTATACCTGCCTCCTGGCGATATTTTACCTGCTGCTGCTTTCTTATAAACCACAAACAAAGGCTTCTCTAGACGCTGCACTCTGCTTTCTGCTTCCTGCAGCACCAAAATTTGCCAAAACTTAGCTTCGAAAACAATCATAAATACGGGAAGTTCCAGGCTGCATAAAACTTCTGTCACGTTTCGAAACAGCTTTGTACGTAAGCGAATTCATTATCGTGTCAGTCATCACAAATTAGCTACATTTGCCATACCGAGCACAACTATTGAATACAAGCTCAGCGCAACCCTGAAGACACTGTTTTATTCAATACTAAGCTCTGTTAACTAAATTACAGTTGTTGCTAATTATGTCTTATGTAATTATCAATGTTTACTAGTGTCTTATATTGTTGCAATAAATACAATACCAATTCTGGGCTTATTTGAATCTTTATTTAGTCATCGTACTTTAGCAATGCAACCAGAATTGCTGTAAGCATCATACCATTACCATAGTGTCCTACATGGTAGCACCAATCATCACGCATGGCACACAAGTACTAGTACTAGAAAGTAAGGACCGTTTATGTTCACCAACATGAACATAAAGTAGGAAGTAGTAAAGATTATAATAAAAATCTGGTGTGATACATGCACACAACTTCCTTTTACAGTGATCTTATAATTAGCCACAGATTTGATTTTAAATTTTTAAGCATTTGTCAAAAATTTTCAAAAATAGAAAAATAGAAAATTAAACAAAAGAAACCCATTTTAGGAGTATTCACCTGGAAAATCACCTATCTCACATCAATACACATTAAAAACGTAATAAAAATGAAAAGTTTTAAAAAAATCGTTATCGTCGTTTTTGAAAACATTGAAAAAAACTGAAAAATCATCTTACTTCCGGTTATGCGAATTTCTTCAAAAGTTTGCGTTGCATCTAGATAGTACACAAAACTTATATATGAAGTTTCAGCGCCATTTTTCTTTTCGTTTTTGAGATATTCTGTTCACAGGCAGACACTCAGACAGATACACAGAGAGACAGACCAATGAACAAAAATATGTTTTGTGGGTTCAGGGGACTCGAAAACATGAAGATCTGTTGAAAACTTAATTTCGAATTTTTGGGATGAATTCAATACTTAAAACCTAGTGTACCCCTTGGAACTGAAGTTCGTTTTTATCCCCTATGCGATTTATTTATCTTGGCTCTACGAGCCTCAGCAACTAAAACCACATTCGTGATAGAAAGTTAAATTTCAGTGCCTTGGTATACAAATTATTATTGCTTCCTATGAACTAAATGTAGGTTCTACTTGGTCGGCTATGGATGCAGTTGTCCTAATTCTATTTAAAGGCCAAACGTCAGCAGTAATCAATAATTTAAAATTTTTAGTATTTTATAAGTTTCTTGGTTGTAGAAAAAAATAGTATGTATTAATCGGATTAAAAGTAACTTTGTTTGATAGAAAAAGGTTGTTCAGCTTGATGAAATATCTGTTTGAATAAATTTATTACGTGGACTTCCATAACACACTCTATAAATCCGAATTTTCTCTAAATATCAAGAGCATTTCGTTCAGTATCACTATATCTATTACACACTTCGAAAAGCAAACACTTCAATAAAAATATGACTAAAATTCCTGAAAAAGCATCAGCACTGAATTGGCATTCTCGTGTTTCTTGTATATGTTAGGACAGGTGGATAACAATATCTTGATGCCCGGTTTGGACGTTTCGAGGAGGGACGTGCTTCTACCATTTACTTCCATCCTTTGCATAACAATATAAGGTTCTTGTAGCCTTTCCAAAATTTTCAAAATGAAAATGTTAGGCTGATAGGACGGTAAGGAGTAATCTTTGAGACCTTTTTGAGAGATGAGGACTTCCTTTACTTCTCTCTAACTCTTAGAGATGTATCTACAAGGTGTATTCTAATGAAGTAGCATACATGCTACGAGTGAATCCTTGAGGCAAAAAGGAAGTCTAAAGCAAACATATCTTAATAAAAAGTCCTTATGACTTAGAACTCTTTAAAGCCAAGAAAACATATTTAATTTAATTGATTAAAATTTCCTTGACACAGAGTGCTAAAATTAGACACACGTGAGTATATATTGTTAAATACATCATCCTGTTCGCTCAGATATTAATGTGTAGTGGGCGCTGTTACAGCTAATCGACGCTGTATTGTTTGCCGCAATATTGCGTCTCATCCTATATCATTAAAATTTTTAGGAATTATGGTAGATCACCAACAGATTTATTATCTCTACCAATTTTTAATTAGACCTTTTGTTTATAATATGAACGAAATTTAATTCATCGCCAAACATAAAAAGTACCCAAGAAATAATCGTATCCATGAATTCGATGTTTGATATTAGCGTTTTTATTTTTAGAAACATTAGTTGGTTGTCCAACTAAAGAAATTTATAAAACATTTAATAAAACAAAATGCAACACAATATTACAGAAAACACTATTTTGGCATCAACAACCAAACTACTAAGAGGGTGTATTACCCAACAATAGATACTCACTTGTGCCAAAATGTGAGTACTCTGTAACAAGATATCCTTGATCAATTAATTTAAATATATTTCCCGTCTTGACCTTGAGGGGACTGTAAGTCATCAGGAGTACGACTTGCTAATATGTTTGCCTTAGCCTTTCAATTTGAATCGAGAATTTACCCGTATCATTTATACCACTTCATCTAAATAAGCCACGTTGAAGGGTTGCAGGCTCCATATAAAAGAAGAAAGACTCTCTTTATATAAAATATATGTAGGCTTACATTGTTTACATTCAATTTAAATAAATAAAATACAGCATACGTTTGTCAGTAAATACAGTTTTAATTAATCAAATTTTTGTCCTGCGCTTCCTTTCCCAACACGCAGCACACTTTTCCAGCCGGACAGGTCAAAAATGGTCCTCCAATTACCTCACATGCATCTTTGCATTCAGTCAGAGGCACGACAAGGCCTAGCAGTTTGCAGGTTTCGCCTGAGAAGAAAATTAAATAAGTTTTCTTAAGATTGAATCGTTAAATTTTAATGGATGTTATAACAGTTATTGTCAAAGCGAAGCAAGAATAACAACTACTAAATAGTTTTCACTTTCTGTCAAAAAAAAAACCATTTCAAATAACAAATATAAAATTAATGTCTGCGCACAATAACTAACATTGTTACACATAAAAACATTACAAATGCTTAAAGGTTCTGCATAGGAAGTTTTCCTGAAACTGAGCTTTACAAATAAATTGTGTGTAAAATGTGTAAATTTTCAGTTGTACTGTATCTTTTTGTGATAGATCGTTATCTAGAAATCATCAATTTATTTGTAAAACTCAGTTTCAGGAAAAGTGTAAATCATTGCTTAAACAAAGTTACTGGGTGTTATGGATGTCCAAGTAACAAATTTAACCACACAGAAATTTCAACAAACTGAACAAGATTTTCATATATCATTATTTTGAAAAAACTCTGACCTTGAGTTTAAATTCAAAATAATTTCACTCTAAAAATGTACATTCGGCTACGGAAAAATATTTTAATTTAATGTTACTAATCTGAAAAAACATTTGCTTGAAATGCAAGCCAAGAAAAATTGCATAGGTACTGATATAACTTTTAGCTGAAATTTGGTCACTGACCTGCCTTATTAATTGAGGTAGGTAAGTTAACGACCGCATACTTTGTGCGGGAAGAGTTCTGCATTTTTTATAGTGTAGCTGTGTTGAATAAAAATAGTTAGTTTCATCAACAGCGAATTGGCAGATATGGTACTATTGTACGGCGAAGCTCTTGGCAATGCCATTGAGGCCAGACAGTTGTACATGGAACGATTTTCACAACGCCAAGTTTCCGCTTCTCGAATATTTACAACCACTATAAAACGGTTAAGAGATCATGGGAAATTTACGGCGACCAAGAGCTGACTGCATTTTGGATAACGAGCTGGGAATTCTGCTAGCCATAAAAAAAGAGCCGAATTTAAGCATTAGAAAACTGGCATTACGTTTAGGTGTTTCAACATGTATTGTTTATCGGAAGTTACACGAAAAAGGATTACATCCATACCATGTTCAGCGTGTGGAAGCACTTCAACCTGGAGATGCACCTCGTACACTAGTGTTTTGTCCATGAGTTATGTAGAAAATAACGAAATATCCTAATTTTCTAAGTCACTATCGACTGACCAAGGATTCACAAGTAACGGAGTTACCAGAGAACGGAAAAATACTAATAAACAAAAATAAATTCAGAAAAAACAAATGTACAATGAAACAGTTCCCTTAGGTGGAGTTCTGTATAAAACAGATTTTTAAATCGAACCGATAACTAAGTGTAACTAGTAGGTGACATAGTAGAAAATAAAAAGAAATAAATGCCCAAAATTACATTAATAAATTAAATCAATCTATCTTCTATCTAGATATGAATAAAAATCAATTTCCGCATGTACGTTACATCATCACTGGAGAACGGTTCGACCGATTTAGCTCTCTTTTGTACTGTTCGTAATTGTTCGGGCAAGGTTTGTATCAAAGAAAATTTTGGGAAAATTCGGCAAATCAAAAAGTTGAATTTGTATGATATGTTTGTATGGAATTTTGTATGCATTCGTTTCTGAATGGCTCTTAGAAGAGAAAAATGGGAAAATCGGAGTGGAAAACTAGGAAAATTCGGAAAATTGGAAAAAAGTGAATTATTTTGGGATGAAAAAACAGAAATAAAACAATGGCAAAGTCATGTTTCAAAACATACACGCATAGGTTCACGTAATATTATGCCCGGGCAACGCCGGGTAGGTCACAGCTATGATGCATAAAAGTAATAAGTAAGGACATTTCGAAATTCAACTCCTAAAGGGGTAAAATGACGGTTCCAATGTTGTATGGAAAAATAATATTAAATAGACATTTCGACTTAAAACAACTTCGTAGGAGTACTCCTAAGAACAAATTAGCAAACACGTATTTCGTGATTTTCCGAAAATAAACCCTTTAGGGGGTGAAATGGGGTAAATAAGCCTAAAAATCGACATGGGTGTCGTTATTGAGAAAATTTCATTTATTTTAAGTGCAAGAAGGTGGACGTGACACAAAATTCAAAATCTATAGTGGTGAAACGGGGTTTCAGAAACAAATTATTTTTGGGCAGACCAACGTTTGCCGGGTCAACTAGTTATTAATAATTATAGCCGAATTATATTTAAAACAACTTTTAAATCTTTTTGTGTCATGCTTCAGAATACTATAACGCTCTACTGGTTTTAATTGCTGATTATGAACAGATGGGCGTTTACAGAATAAATTAAAAAGATACGGTGAAACATAAGTTTTTATGATTTCAAACGGAGACTACGCAAATAATAGCCAACTCGATATTCTTTTACTAATATTGTCAGCAAAACGAAAACAGCAATTTTAGCACTTTGCAATTTATTATTAAAATAGTAATTTCAATAATGCTCATTAACTCCACAACAACAATCTAAATGACTAGATGGTTAGATACTTTTTTTAGATGTTGACAAAACATTCTCGTACTTAAATTAGTATGTCTTTTAGTTTCACTTAACAGAGCGAATATTTCTTTATTATATCTGTTCTAACCCTTTAATTACAGTATAAATAAACACCTAGGTTTTTAACACATTCTCAGAACGACAAGTAATCGTTCTCAATAAAAACACTTCCAGTTAACAAAGAAAAGGTGTTTTCGAGCATTGCAATCGTAGCGACGCACATCACTATACATTTAGAGGCGTTAAAAAATCATATTTGGTAGTTCTATAGTTGATATATCTTTAATGAATTACAAACCATATAAAACTGAGTAACATTAGTATAAAAGTGGATGGAGCATTCTGAAAATAGAAATGTTGATTAATCAGTTGTAAAAAAAGCAAATAGTATCGAACCCAGTATTCTTCCTTGAAGAACACTTTGTGTGAAAATAACTTTTTTTGTTAGACAGATTAATGAAGAACCAATTTAGTACCGTCACGTCACATTCTTGATAGTGAACTTTTAAAATAAGTAGTCGATGGGGTATGGTATCGAAAGCCTTGGTGTAGTCAAGTAGGACCAATAGCGACATTTTATAATTGCATATTACGATTGCTAAATTATTAACTATCTTCATAAAATCGATAGTACTACTATAACCAGATCTGAATCCCGACAGAGTAATAAGTAAAAGAATCTGAGTACTGATATGAAAGCAAAGTATTGTATACAATGTTTGCAATAAGTTTACACAGAGCGGGTAATATACTTATTGGTCGAAGCTGTGATAGTAAACTTGCTCTAGGGGTTTTAGCTTATGGATTTACAACAACCATTTTCCAAATTGAAAAAGCTTCACCTGACTTCAAGTAGTAACAGCCGTAACAGCGCATCTTTACAGTAAAGAACGGCAATTTGAAGAATTTTAAAATTTATAGAATTGACACCAACAACATTGGATTGCATTTAATTGAACTTAGTGTGTAATTTTTCCCGGATGCTATGTTGAGCCTTTCGATAAATGCTTTTGTGAAAAGAGAAAATATGTTCATCACTAACATTAGACTGTGCGATAGCAGAATAGAAATTATTAATAAGTTCAGCATCCATTATTGCTATGTTTATATCAAAATTTCAAAATTAGACCACATATTTTTAGAATTATATTTAAATCTATGTTTCTGTTGCTCACTATAACCGCACTCCTCTTGTTTTATTGAAATAAAAAACTAGATAGCTTTTCAGATCTTTGTACAATCGCTTAGCAGAATCTAATCCAGATATATAGTAGCTATACTTGGCGCAGCGAACAAATAGAGTGGCTTATGCAACCCAAATAACATATTTCAAAGCTGACTGGATCAGTATTTGAATAATAATTACTAAAGAATCAGAGATGACGGTTCTCATAATTAGACTTCATTTCTTCTGACATTAAATAATTTTTTGAGGTTATGATACAAATAGAAACTTAAAAAGCATGACATTTGTGCACTTGTAATATGTAGACAATAATGAGATTTAACAAGCTCCAGACCACATGCCTACATATTACACGTGCACAAATGTTATGCTTTTTAAATTGGTCGAAGTTTCTATTTGCATCATAACCTCAAACAATTATTTAATGTCAGATGAAATTAAGTCTAATTATGAGAACCGCCATCTCTGATTCCTTAGTAATTATTATTCAAATACTGATCCAGTCAGCTTTGAAATATGTTATTTGGGTTGCATAAGTCACTCTATTTGTTCGCTGCGCCAAGTATAGAACTAACTCTTTCAATTCAGTAATTTTTACTTCGATGTTGTTATGAATATAGATACTATGATTTGTCATACGTTTAGTTCTTGATAAATGTTTCTAGCCCAATTCTCCAGCTTTTGTGTGTTGATCTTGTAGCATGCTTGTCAGGTCTTCTTGCGCATCAGCGACCAGAATTTAGTCGATCACCTAATTACTGCTTTGTTTTTACCAAGCGAAATTTTCAAAAGACTTCTTCAAGGGTTGAACTATAAAGTTTTGGCTGAGATGACGTCTGACGCCCTGTCTAACGCTTCTTGTATTTTAACTTTTGTCTGTAATTGCGCTTGGAGGATATTCAGTACGAAAGAGTTTCTTATAGTCAGCGAAAGTTACGTACCACACAGGAATATTCTACTCTATAACAATTTGTATTATTACATTCACCGAATGGTGGTGTTTAAGGGGACTAATTTTTGTTCTAAATCTAACTTGTTCTTTAGATAGCTACTGTTAGAGTTTATGCTAATTGCTTTTTTGGACACCATTAATCTTTCGTCCGCAAACACTTTTCGTCCGCAAATGCTTCTCGTCCGCAAATGCTTTTCTTCCACAAACACTTTACGGCCGCACTTTACAGCTGCAAACGCTTTTCGTTCGTAAACACTTTTCGTCCGCAAACGTTTTTCGTCCGCAAACGCTTTTTGTCCGCAAACGTTTTTCGTTCTCAACAACTCTTACAATTCGGACTCCACTTAATTTTTTTTTTTAATTATGACGGTGACGGAAAAATTTAATATGCACCTCGGACGAAAACTCGGCCAGCAATTTCAGGCATCGTCCATAAAAAAACCATTCTTTCGGCCTCGATACATAAATAACTATTAAATGAAATTTTTTCTTTATTTTTTATTACTTCCTTTTACTATAAAGGAAGTATTGGATTCACCCCAAAAATTCGAAATTGAGTTTTCAACGGATCTTCACGTTTTAGAGTCCCCTGATCCCAAAAAACATATTTTTTTTCAATGGTCTGTCTGTGTGTCTGTGTGTGTGTCTGTCTGTCTGTGTGTCTGTGAACAGAATATCTCAAAAACGAAAAGAGGTATGGCGTTGAAACTTCATATATAAGTTTTGTATACTATGTAGATGAGACAGCAAGCTTTTGAAGAAAATCGCATAACCGGAAGTAGGTGTTTACTCTTGTGATTTTTCAGTTTTTTTCGATTTTTTCAAAAACGGCTCTAACGATTTTTTTTATACTTTACATTTTTCTTACATTTGTAATGTGTATTGATGTGAGATAAATGATTTTCCAGTTGAATACTTCTAAAGTGGGTTTCTTTTGTTTTTTTTTCTATTTTTTTTATTAACTCCTATTTTAAATAAAACACCCGGTATACTATTACATTTTTGAATTCACCTTAAAATTCTAGAGAAAATTTGTCTCTTCAACTAACACTCGATTTTGTACCGTTTTTGTAGAATTTGTAATTTTTGAACATTTTTAACAAATGGTTAAAAATTAAAAATGAAATTTTTGACTAATTATAGGATCACTGTAAAAGGAAGTTGTGTGAGTGTATCACACCAGATTTTTTATTTTGGTACTCAACCAATAGTCGTTAGGTCAATTATAGGCGTCATTGTACATTTTATGGGGACTTCCAACCCCACTAAGGACTGTCATGGTGTTATTATGACATCCAGAACCAACTATTTTTGAGGCACGTACCACGAGGCGCCGAGATAAGCAGCCGCGGAACTCCCATCCAAGTTCTGACCAGAAAGAGCGTTGCTTAACTCGACTGATCGAACGTGGACGCTTGTTCAAGCTACACCACTCGGGACCCTTTAGGAAGGCAAACTTATTGGTCTGTAATTGATCTTTGTGTATTTGCATGTCATACTGCTTATATATTTGTTTTCGTCATAAATTTCATAAAAAGTCCTCTTACTTCTACCAGAATCTTTGAAAATTTTTGCTTTTATTTCATCTCCCGCTACTGCTTTCTTACGCTTGATATGAACGAGTGCTTTCTATATTTATCTTTTTTTAATAGGTCATAATCCTTAGGAATTAACATTGGTTGTTCATTTCGCTTTAGGTTTGTACTAAGATGATTTCTGTTTCTGTATTTTGATCGTCTTTGTTCTTTAGCGTTCGACTGAGTGCCTATATAAGAATTTGATTGAAACGTTTTTTTCTCTATATTTCTTCATCATTGTTGATGCCTCACCTACGTGAAAGTTAAATGCGGACATAATAACCAGTAAATGCTTCCTGTTTCAACATACGGTGCAAAAACGTAACTATTAACAAAAACTAATTTACTCAAATTGTAGCTCCATCAACGCACAATACAATGTAAAATGATAGGAAAACAAAACAATGTATTCATAAAAAAACATGGGTACTACAAGGTATTACAGTAAGATATGGTACATTAAAGTGAATAGGACAGTCCGAGTTACAAAAACAATGGAAAACTAGGGTAAGAAGATGAAGAAGTGGTAACTTTGTGGGAAGAAAAACCGTTGAACGACCTTAACAGAGATGGGGCGATGCCTTCATTGGTATCGCGTTGGACAAAGCAGAAACCGATATTAGCATATGAGGGAGACATATGTCCTAAAATTTATGCACAAGAGCTGGAAAGAAAAGAAGAAAATCTATTTTTAAAACCAGCACTCATAATCTCTCAGGAACTTATAAATTTGTGAGTTTAATTTATCTTGTAGTAATTTATTGGCAAATTCTTATCTGACATTTTATAGCGCTTCTTCTTCTTCTTCGAGTGCCTTCTCCATCATTGGAGGTTAGCGATTACAACAGCATATTCTTCTCTATCTTCTGCTTTTCTAATAAGATCTTCGAAATGTAGACCTGTCCAGTTCCTGATGTTGCGCATCCAAGACATTTTCTTTCTGCCTATTCCACGTTTGCCTTGGATTTTGCCTTTGATGATTAGTTGCGGAATACTATATTTTGTGTTTCTAAGCAGATGTCCTAGATAAGAGGTTTTTCGGATTTTTATTATATTAAGAAGTTCTCGATCTTTATTTAGTCTGCGTAAAACTTCGTCGTTGCTTATGTGTGCCGTCCAAGGTATTTTCAGAATTCGGCGATAGATCCACATCTCGAATGCCTCTATTTTATTCATGCTTCTGATTTTTAGGGTCCATGCCTCAGTTCAGTAGGACTGACCATACAAAACATAATATTAATCTTAGTCTAAGATTTATGTCGAGATGAGGATCACAGAGAAGACTTCTTAACTTTTCAAAACTACTTCTAGCTTGCTCTATTCTAGCCTTGATCTCTTTTTCAGGATCTAGTTTACAATTTATCCAACATCCTAAATATTTGTATTCGTTAACTTGTTCTAATATATTTCCATTTAATATGATAGGTAGGGGAACGTCTTGTTTTTTCTGTATTATCATTATTTTTGTCTTTTTCTCATTGATGCGCATTCCGAATTCTTCACATGCTTCACTAAGTTTGTTCAACATGTTTTGTAAGCTGATATCTGAATCTGCTATAAGGACGGTGTCGTCGGCGTATCTGATGCTGTTTATTTGAACACCGTTGATTTTTATCCCTCCTGTAATCTCTCCTAGTGCTTTGCTGAATAAGAATTCTGAGTATAAATTAAGTATCATAGGCGACAATACGCATCCCTGTCTAACCCCTTTGCAAATGTTTATACTGTTCGATATTTTTTCATCAATTTTGATTGAAGCGCTCTGGTTCCAGTATAAGTTTTTTATTAATCTACTATCTTTACTGTCTAATCCGGTGTTTTGTAAGGATTCCAACATCTTTGGGTGATTGACTCGGTCGAACGCCTTCTCGAAATCTATGAAACTTATAAAGACGTCTTTTTGTTGAACTTGGCATTTTTGACACAATACTTGAACACAGAAGAGAGCTTCTCTAGTTCCCATCCCACTTCGAAAACCAAATTGATCTGGGCCTATTTCTTCTTCACATCTTCTAAACAGTCTGTTGTGAAGGATTTTTAATAATACTTTAATAGCGTGGCTCATGAGACTTATAAGTCTAAAATCTTCACATTTTCGTGACTGCGGTTGTTTGGGTATGGGGATGAATATAGACTCAAGCCACTCTTTAGGGATTTGTCCTGTGTCATATATTTGATTATACAAGGAGACCAATAGGTCAATATTGTCTTCGCTTATGATTTTGAAAATCTCGGAATATATTTTATCTGGGCCAGGACTTTTATTTGTTGTTAATTGTTTTACTGCCAATTCTACTTCACTTCTTAGAATTGGTGGTCCTTCTGAGTTATTATTATTTAATATGATATCCCCTCTGTCTTCTGAGTATAATCCCGTGATGTATTTTTCCAATCTTTTAATTTGTCTTGTGTATTTTGAATTAGTTGTCCTGACTGGTCTACTAGTGGGCATTGTGCTCGTTTTCTGTTGGTATATGTAAACTCTTTTATTTTTTTGTACATATTGAATGAGTCATGTTTTCTTTGTAGTGCTTCTATCTCCTGACATTTTTCATTAAGCCAATCTTCTTTTGCCTCTTTGATTTTCCTACGTATTTCACCATTTAACCGTATGTATTCCGGTAAATTTTTATTTTTATACTTTCTCCTTGCGTCTATCTTTCCTAGAATATCTAATGTCATCCACTCCTTTCTAGCTTTTTGCGTTGTTCTAGGTAGATGTTTATCCGTGATGTTTGTTAATATATTTTTTATCTTGTCCCATGTAAAGTTGGTGTCACTCGACCTCTGTATTTGTGTTCTATCTATCTCCAGTAATTTCTTGTTTAATTTGATGGTAATGGTTTCATTAACAGTTTTATCTTTTAAAGTGTCTAAATTAAGTTTCGCTTTTGGTTTCTTCTGTCTTATGGTTTTTATTTTTGTTTTTATTTTTGCTACTACCGGGTTGTGATCGGTATTAGCATCTGCACTTGGATATGTCTTTACACTTTTTATTGCGTTTCGAAACCTGTGATTAATCATAATGAAATCTATTTGGTTACGAATTACTCTATTCGGGGTGTGTAGTGGGGAGGTCCATGTATGTAACCTGCGAGGTGGAAGCTTATACCATGTGTTAGTTACTGCCATTTGGTGTTTCTGGCAGAATTCTAATAATCTTTCCCCCCTTTCGTTCCTCTCTCCAACTCCAAAATTTCCAACTAGATTTAGAAATCGCCCTTCTCCTATTTTGGCATTGAAGTCGCCCATGATTATATTAAGATCTTCTCTTTTTGTTAGTTTTATAAGTTTGTCGAGTTCTTCATACCTATGTTCTATCTCTTCTATGGGTTTTTCTGCGGTAGGAGCATATACCTGAATTAGGTTGATATTCTTGGGCGATCCTTTGATCTGTATAAACATGCATCGGTCTGACTGCGGGATAAAATTTGTCACTGCTTTGCTAAGTGTATCATCTAATAATATTCCGACTCCATTGCCGTGTCTTGGGTTGTTATTTCCGGAGTAGTAGAAGGTTTTATTCATTATATTTGTTGTACCGGAGTTCGGCCATCTTACTTCACTTAAACCGAGAATTTGTAGGTTTAATATATTCATTTCGTGGCATACATTAGCCAGTTTTCCTCTTTCGTATATACTTCTAATATTCCATGTTGCCATTCGCATTTCTGATTTCAGTAGTTTAAAAGCATTCCTCCCGGCGATTCTTAGCACCCCCTGACCATCAAAGGTCTAGCGGGGACTAGGGGCCCTTGCAATTTGTTTAGTAGCCATTGTAATATTCTTGGGATTCTAATGAGGTGGTTTCCCCTTGCCTTCCTCCTCGCAGTATCATAGCCGGTAGGGTCTTTATGTGACTGTCGCCTATGACTGTCCGAAGCTAACCCGTTCTGAAGTACTTCTTCTCCGCCTTAGCCCAGTTGTGGTATTGCTGTTGCCCAATACCCGTTAGATCACCATATCTGGTTACCCTCACTTGGTTTAGCCTGTGGGTCAACACAGTGTACCAGGGTGTGGCGCTTGGAGCCAGCAAGTGAGAGTTGGGTGTCTCGTGAGGACCAGTTATCCGAACTTCCGCCCGTCTATTACGTTTGGAGTGACCGTTCGAGATAAAAAGGTGCTACCTCTCCGACACATCCCCTACACCTATGCTGCTATAATTCTCTCATTTCCTTATGATAGCTTCCTTGTAGAGGCGAACTTTTTCCTTGGTTCTAAGTAAATTCTTATAATTAGTACGTAACTCAATTTGATTTCCTTGACTCCATACTTTATGATTTCCATAGCTAATTATCTTTACTCGTGTCTTATAATTCTTCAAATGCACCATTACTAGTTTTTCATTCTCATTATCATTTTCATTATCACCTTCTTCTTCCAATAAATTTTTTTATTGTGTCTCCACATTATATTGTTCTTACTTGGAGTTCTCACTTTTGATCGTTTATTTTATTAGAGAACGATTTTATTTCGCTATATTATTATGTATCATTTAATCTCTTCATTAAACGACCTGTTCTTTGCTACTCCTCTCTTTTATTGAAATTCGGCAACAATTTTTTATCTGATTATTAGCTAAGTTGGTTCTTTTGTATGGAGTTCTATTTTCCTTCCAACATTTTTCGGCTTCTTCTAGTACATCTTTCTTTCTTTCAATAAGTACCGTTTTCTTATATTTTTCATCCATTGCTTGTTCTACTTGACTTTTTGCCATTATAGCTTCCGTCTTAGATATTATTTAATATTATCTCAATTTTTAATTCATATTCCTCCTTACCTTTCTATCAGTTGGTTTTAAACTTCTTCCCAGTACTAAGATTGGCTATTCTTTATCTGTGTCTAGCTCTAATTAAAAAATGGTCTTATTACAGTCATCTTTCTTTTAGTTGATATGATAGAGGGTGTTTCAAAATTGCACAGAACAAATATTTATGTTGCACCAAAAATTTAGAAAGAAACTCTAATACACATATGACCTGAAATAATTCATTTGAAAGATATCTTTGATCACAGAATTATAAATAGTAAGTCACCAGCACATTTTTCTTAATTTGTAGCTGACCATATGGATACCACTTTCAACTGCAAATGGATTGGCCGTAATGGCCCTCTGTTATGGTCATCGTATTTACATCAGTTATCTATGTGTCCTGTGTAGTCTTCTCTTAAAATTTGGATATTAGATAATACCACATTAAGAAACGCTTCTTTCAATTTTATATATAACCAAACATCTTTTAAGAACGACTGAAATGAAAACTCGGGGATTCATCACAGGTCATGCACTGCGTAACAGAGTGAGGTGTGATGGTATAAGACGCATACGCAAAACCCAAAACATCGTAAGATCAGTAGATCAGATGAGAAGGTGAGCATGGGTAATTATGTTGATGGAACGGGCGAAGACCGGCCCGCAAAAAACAGAAAAAGAGGGGAAACCGAACACCACTGGATGTCACTGACTTGAAAATAAAATGGAGCTGAAAACTACTTCTTCTTGTCACGTTAAATTACGTGTTAATTTAAAGCACGTGAAATTTAGTGGTTCTGAATTGTCTCGTTTTTGCGCTGAACCTGAGGAACTTAACATTTTATTAATGGTTGCAGTAAGTACTCGAGATTTTTCAATATAAGACATTTGGTGGCATTGTAATAAACCTTTAGAATATATGTAGTTAAGGTTTGTAAAAGTGCAATGCACAACGTTACTATGACTAAGAGGTTACGTCATCTGATCTCACGACGAATTCAAGTTTAAAATTAAACAGCTACCTAACCCTAACGACTTAGCAAAGCAATTAAAGCCAAAATTACTGAATACGCGCAGCACGTACGTTGTACATGAGCTGCAACGTTGTTAATTAGTTTGACTAAATTAGCAATATTATTGAAATTAACGGGGGTATAAAAATGAAGACAAATTTGTATTTAGTTTAACGTAAAAACTTCGATTTTTTTTCAAATTTATTTCCTATCATTTCCATATAAAATAGAGAATATAAATAATTAGGAATGGTCTGAGATTGCATTGAAGTGCTGTGTTCTGTGTAATTTTTACTATGCGAACACACATCATAAGGTTGACTTAATACATGGCAAACTTTGATCTTCTCCAAGAAAACAAAAAGAAGAAATTTCTATTTTTTACAATAGCTTAACTTGCTAAAAATTTTATTTGAAATTTAGGAGATGCATAAGAAGCAAAAGAATAAAGTCAGATTATTTGATATTGTAGTCGTTCTTTAATAATGAGAAATTTTATTTTAACGGACCCTGAAAAACTTATTTTAGTAATCTACGTATAAAATCTTGCTACGTATGTCACAGTTAAGGTTTGTGCTTTCACGAAATGTGCACGAGGAAAACATCAGGCGATGAAATATAAATGAAAGCTCGTTACTGTTGAAGATAAGCTTTACCGATACTCCAAAATTGTAGGTTGAGATAAGCAAATGCACGTTCTTATTTTACAACCAAGGATACGTCTTCATCTCGCCGGCTCTATCTAGATCACTCAGTTTATAACTCAAGAAATCTTTTGGAATTATCAGAACAAGGAAATTTTTATATTTGTTGGGTTATCTGCAGCTGCAAAATCAAGATCTACATTTATAACCACAAGAAAGATTTAACAAGTTTTAGTAAATCAATACATCGATAAGGGTTGTCTGAAAATGTTGTATTGTTTAATTTGATTTCATCCAGCATACATAAAAGATGTATTTCAACATTTTAGAAAAATATTCGTAAATTTAATGAGAGCCTCTAGGATACACCTGAAGAAATGTAAAACATCTACTAGAGTGATTTGTCAAAAATATAGAAATTAGGCGTAATGAAAAACCAACGCTATCGTCTTTTACAATTAATAATGGAAGGAAAGGTAGAAGGATAAAGATCAGTGTGAAGGAGAAAAACGTCCTGGATGAAAAACCTACGTGAATGGTATAATACAAACACTATCTCACTGTTCAGAGCAGTCATTTCCAAGAACGAAGTAGCCTCAATGATTGAAAACCTCCAATAAGAGATGCATCTTAAGAAGAAGAAGAAGAGTATTTTGGAAACGATATGATATTTGTTCTAACAGATACGATACAAAAATATTAAATAACACAACATGCAGCCAACGTTTTAAAAATTATAAATTGCAATGGACTTGCTTCGCGGAAGCAAGAAAAAAATTATTTTAGATTTATTAAAAAACCTTTTCACGACAACAATTTTTGCTTGCCTGGAAACGTATTTCGTTCCTATCATAAAGATAGAGTGATTAATTATTTAAAAAATGGCGTTTTTCGAAATAACTGTCAATATCATAAAATGCTATTTTTCGGAAATTAAATAAGATTTAAATGAGCTTGTTTTAGAGTCCACAAAACGCCTATTTTTATTTAACTGAAGCAAAAATTTAATTTTTAATTTCTTTTTTTTTAATTGTGCATACCAAGACTTAACTTTAAAATAAATTTTTTAGGTGAACACTTTAAAGACTATAAAGATTTATAATTGCAAAAATGATGTATAATGTTAATTACTCCTGTAAAATTTTTATTATTTATAAAAATTTTTAGGTTTTTGTGCAAGGCGCCTTTTAGGAGAAATATTTTGCGACGATAATTAATATATATTTAAGTGGCTTCTAAAAAGTGTAATCTATCCCTGTTAATAAATTATTTTAACAAAAATTCTGTAAGTAATCTTTTACTATTATCTAAGTGAGGAAATCTTTCTTTATCCAGTTTTCATGTTCTAAAAAATCTTTTTATATAGACAACTGTATAAAAATATTTACAGGGTTTTCGTAATAGTAATTTATTAACAGAGCTAGATTAGAGTTTTGGAAGCCATTTAAATAAATATTAATTATAGTTAAAAAGTATTTGTCCTAAAAGGTGCCTAGCAACAAAAACTTAAAATTATGGGGACATGTAACTTTTCGGTAAATAAGAAAAAATTTAAATAATTATCATTTAAATTAATTTTTCATATTATAAATCTTTAAAATCTTCACCTACAAAAAATAATTTTAAGATTGGTCCTAGTATGTGAACTTTTAAAAAATATTAAAGAAATCAAAATTAAATTTTACCTAAAGTTAAAGAAAAAGAGTTGTTTTCTGGCCTTGAAATTTTTCATTTAGCTAAAATTAACCCACACTAAAAAAGTCTCATTGAAATGAAGCTTAATTTCCGAAAGCACGTGTTGGATTTTAACAGTTTCAAAAAACACAATTTTCTAAGTAAAAATCACTCGGTGTATCTGATATGGATTAAATATATTTTCAGACAAGCACATTTTGCTGTAAAAATTTTTTTTGAAAAATTAAAAATTAAAGAAATTACCATATGATGCCGATTTTTTGAAGGTTACTGTTCATGTATTGATTGTTTTTTCCACTAAACAGTATTGTAGGAGCTGGTCGTTAAAAGCAGATGGATCAGACCATTCGCTTCCAATTCATAGTTAGTAATAAAAATACAGTAAACTATTAATAATAATTTTCTTTTTCATATAATTGTCAACCACACTTTATTAACATTAAAGAAAAGAGTTGTTAATGACTATTGACTTAGTAACATTAAGATTACGGCCAATAAATTCGTGCTATTGATTCTATACTTTAGCATGGACCACTTCGGTTATTCCGAAATCAATAGAATTTGATTGCTCAATGAATTGTGGAAATATGTTGTTGGTATAAATGACGCAACTACATTAAATTAGATGAAAACATGGTTTGTGTTGCCTATGAAAAATTGTTAAATTGTACATTTGCAAATAAGAAATGCTTAACAACCTTTAAAACGAAGTTTTGAATAATTGTGAGCCGTCAATACCAACAAACTAGCAATGGTAGAGCTAACAAAAATATTTCTGACGAAACTTGACAAAATATGGACATGATCGGGACACATAACAAGGCAAACAATAAAAAGATGAAGTAAAATGTCGGCAGCTTGTAAACCTAGAACTACAAAACAAATCGTGGAATTCCCACAGAAAGATGTAGGAAAGATCTATATCCAACAGTGAACACAGGTTGGAGAAGAAGAATATAGAAGAAAGTCGAGTTTTCTTTTAAGTATATAGGCCGAAATAGTCCTACAAGTTATTTTAGAAGTTTAAGTAGTCTTATTAATTTTGAAAATTGAATAAAGACTAGGTTCCCATTTATAGCGACTTAATACTATATTAGTGTAAATTTTAGTTTTACTGTACCTTTTTGTGATAGATCCTTATCTCGAATTCATTAATTTATCGGTAAAACAGGAACATTTTAAATAATTGCATGAATAAAGTTCAAAAAGATTAGGAAATTGGTAATCACGACATCACCACATTCTGAAATTATCGTGTATCAAGAAATCATATAAATAGAAATGTATTTCCTAACAAAATCAGTCAGTTTTGAATCCATTCGGGAAACATGAAGGTTTTACTTTCAATTGTATTGGTGTTGGCGGCTTTCGCTGTGGTCGCACGAGGTAAGAATTTTGAGTTATTTTTTGCAGATCCTTTAAGCATTTATAATGTTTTTGAATGTAAGAATGTCAGTTATTGTAAGCATACACTAATTTTAAATTTGTTGTTGGAAACTGTCTTTTTTAACAGAAAGTGAAAACTACTTAGTAGTAACAATTCGTTGCTTCTCTTTAACAATAACTGTTATAACATACATTAAAATTTAAAGCTTCAATCTTAAGAACACTCATATAATTTTCTTCTCAGGCGAAACTTGCAAACTGCTAGGCATTGTCGTGCCTCTTACTGAATGCAAAGATGAGTGTGAGGTGATTGGAGGACCATTTTTGACCTGTCCGGCTGGAAAAGTGTGCTGCGTGTTCGGAAAGGAAGCGCAGGGAGAAAACTTAATTAATTAAAACTGTATATACTGACAAACTTCATATTCTGTATTTATTTTGGTTTTAAAATTTAATGTAAACAGTGTAGGCCTACATATATTTTATGTAAAGAGAGTTTTTCCTTCTTTTATATCCAACATGCAAGCCTTATACATGGTATATTAAGATGAAGTAGTGTACATGATACGGGTGAGTCTTCGAGTCAAATTAAAATAATTAAGGCAAACATACCTGATGACTTACAGTCTGTTCAAGGTCAAGGCGGGAAATACATTTAAATTAATCTATCAAAAATGCCTTGCTACACAGTACTCACATTTGGCTCACGTGATTATCTATTGTTGGATAATTCACCCTCTTAATAGTTTGGTTGTTGATGCCAATATAGTGTTTTCTGTAATATAGTGTTTCACCTTGTATTATTAAATGTTTTATAAATTTGTTAGGTTTGACAACTAACTAGCATTTCCAAAAAAACCCTAATATCAAACATTGAATTAATGGTTAACATTATTTCTTGACTATTCAATCCACCTGTCATCTGTCAAAAAGTGACCAATGAAAATCCAGAATTTTGACGTTTCTTGACCAATCAAAAAATATCAGTGGATATATCTTCCTAGAAGGTATTCAAGTGACTATTTTAAACAAATGTGATTTTCATTAGAAAAAGTCAATATTAGTGTTCTGTTACTATAGAATGTCCATTGCGTTTGGGATTAGGACTCGTGCTATCGCACTCGTCATAAGCGCAATGGACATTCGTGATACCACCGCAACTTTGACTACTCATGGTATTATAAGCGATTATTTTTTGTTTGACGATAAATTAAATTTCGATTATATTAAAAACAAAAGATCTAATAAAAAATGGCAGAGATAATAAATCTGTTCATGAAACTGGTCTACCATAATTTCTAAAAATTTTAATGATATCACCCTGCAATATTGCTGCAAAGAATACAGCGCCGATTAGCTGTAACAGCGCCCTCTGCACATAAATATCCGAACGAAAAGGATGGTGTATTACTTAACAATATATACTTTTGTGTATCTAATTTGAGCACTCTGTGCCAAGGAAGTTTTTAACAATTAAATTAAATATGTTTTCTTGTCTTCGCTTTTAAAGGGCTCTAAGTCATAATGGTGAGACTTTGTATTAAGTCATGTTTGCTTTGGACTTCCTTTTTGTCTCAAGAATTCACTCTTACCATTTATGCTACTTCATTGGAATACACCTTGTAGATGCATCTCTAAGAGGTCTCAAAGATTACTCCTTGTCTAGGCCTTGCATCCTATCAGCCTAACATTCTTCTTTTTGAAAGCTTTGGAAAGGCTACAAGATCCTTATATTTTTATGCAAAGGATGGAAGTATATGGAAGAACTTGTCCCTCCTCGAAACGTTCGAACCGGACATCAAAATATTGTTACCCACCTGTGCTAGGATATACAAGAGACTCGAGAATGCCAATTCAGTGCTGATGTCTTTTCAGGACTGTTAGATATTGTGGAATGTGAAATATAGCAACTTGAATATTGAGAAAGTCTTGGCCAGCTACAACGATAACTACGACATTGTACTTACTAACGAGGAAGATTAAAAATCTGTAGGAAAGACAAGCTATCCGAATTTTAAGGTATATCGGTTTGATTTTCCAAACAGTATTAACTGCTATATCTCAGCGACCATTTATATTTTTATTTGTGTTTTCTTTTGGAAATGTGTAAAAGATAGAGTGATACTGAGCGAAATGGTCTTGATATTCAGAGAAAATTCAGCTTTATACAACAAGATATCATGGATGTCCAACTAATAGATTTAACCACACAGAGGTCTCTACAAACTGAATAACATTTTCCCGTATCGTTATTTCGAAAAAACTCCAAACCTGAGTTAAAATTCGAAATAATTTCACTCTAAAAATGTATACAAGCGTACGGAATAATATTTTAATTTAATGGTACAAATCTGAAGAAATTTTTCTTTGAAATGCAAGCCAAGAAGAACTACATAGATACTGATAGAACTTATAGTTGACGTCTGGTCACTGAGCTACCTCATTAATTATTGAGGTAGGTAAGTTAATTGCCGCATGTTATGTGCAAGAAGAGCTCTGCAGTTTTATAGTCTAGTTGTGTTGAATGAAAATGGTTAATTTTACCAACAGCGAATTGAGGGATATGGTACTGTTGTACGTCGAATCTCTCGGCAACGCTGTTCAGGTCAGACAGTTGTAGATGGAACGATTTTCACAACGTCAAGTTTCCGATTCGCGACTATTTACAACCACTATAAAATGGTTAAAATATCCTGGCAAATTGAGTTCTTCTAATCAACATTTAAGGCGACCAAGAGCTTACCGCATTTTGGATAACGAGCTGGGAATTCTGCTAGCCATCAAAAAAGAGCCGAATTTAAGCATAAAAAAACTTACATTACGTTTAGGTGTTTCAACATATTGTTATAGCCTCACGTTGCGGCGCCTAATTTTGTATTGATTGTTATATCAAACTTGGTGTACTAATTTAATGTTAAATTACAATTGACTCTGTAATGACCTATTAGTTCTAATTTTTACTTGCCTTACTTTCTGCACTGCAATATAATAATAATAATAATAATAATAATAATGGACTTTTATTTTCGGTCTAGACATAAACAAATAACAATAATAATGACAATAAAAATACTTACACATTACATCAGTTAAAAAAAATATTGTTGAGCAAAAAGAGTAAAAATTAAAATAGTAATGAACTAAAAATGTATAATAACATTAGACCGAAAATCACAAGGCAGAGTTCAGTAATGTAGTAAAACTACTACTGATCTCCCACTCAAACCTTGTTATCAACACTAAAACTATGTCGTGCCAACGCGAACAAACAAAATACATATTTAAAAAAAAATAATAATAATCAACTTGCAACACACTTACATGGGAATTTAACTGTATTAGACTTTTAACTTTATCGACTCTATTGACTCTCGAAAAGGTGACGGCGCATATATTTTTTACACGAAATTACACTAAGGCTCTTAAAATCAGCAGGAACAGCGTTATAAAGTTTATAAGCACAGTAAGAAAAAGAACGTTCGAAAAGGGCAGTTGTGTGAAGTGGAGGGGTGATCAGACCTTTGTTTCTAATATTCAAGTTGTGTACGTCTGTTCGAAAAGATACACGCCTATGTAAATAAGACTGTTTTTTATGCAAAATAATTTTATGATATAAAGTAACAGCTTGCAAAATGAAACGATTTTTGATGTTCAACCAGCCAGTTTCTTTGAGTTTATGAGAAATGTGATCATATTTGCGAATTCCAAAAATATATGAGTTGGCTATTTAATTATTTTACATTACAACAATTATTTGATATTATTTATATGCCACATTTGACTAACGAATTCTATTTTTTTGTTTTAGATAAATTTTCCATTAAAATTAATTCAAGTGCTTCTTATGCGTGCTTCTTATGCTCTTTAATACGAATCGTTAATATTAAGTTATTAAATATTGCTAGCTCAGTAGAACATGATTACACTCAAAAACAAGTCGGTTCACGTAATATCAAGACTGTTTATTATTTCTGAAAAATCATTTGTTTAATGAAAACTTATGTAAAATATTTGTGGCAATTTTGATGAACGTCAGTGTCACTTCAAAACATGTACATGGAATATCAATCGCAAATACCTCCTTGTTACACTACCTGTCATTCAATAAACATGAAATAGTCAAATATATATACATACTGTCAAAAACTGCAAACAACCTCGGAAATGTCTCCTTCCAATTCTCAATCAGCATACAATTCAGCAACACGAACCTCGACAAAATCCTTCAGCAGTGAACACACTCTATCTTCCAAATAAAATACTGACTATCCAAATAATGCGAATCCCGATTAGTCAGAAGCCACAGCACTTCACCTCAACTAGTGTCAATCTCAAAACCTCACTCCAACAAAAGTTCAGCAAAGTTCAACTCCATCAGATGGAAAACCACTTCCAATTCCCAAGACTCTTACTCAAAAAAAATCCTGCCGTGTCCTATTTTCGGTAAATACAGCTTACGCTATCGAATTCACAAGATGTAATTATTTGACAATAAACTAAGTCCAACATTCAATTCCAAAAATTATTTCAATAACCTGTTGTATTTTAAATTATGTTCTTCCTACCATACACTTTTCTCTATATCTTCATTATATTCTCCTTGTTTAGAAATTTACAGTTCTTCTCTTCTCGACAATTTAATTATAGTTAAACCCTTTCATATGTCAAAATAGATTAATAAATCATATTAGAAGAGGATTCATTTCGAAATTTCAGTTTTTTACAAAATATTATTTGTTTTCTATCAAAATTTTCTTGTATACATAAAATTAATATCTCCTTAGTGATATCGATTTTGCATAGTTTTTACAGTTCAACACTATATATTTCATTATCACATTTAGTAACACCCGCTATACTGAATAACATGTCTCGAATAAGTATTGGCTATCAATAGTCCACTCTATTTCAGGATACTTTGAAATCATTTTAGAACTTTCTGTTTCTTATTTTTCATGGTTCAACTGAATTTCAATTATCCCATTACTTTACAAAAGACATGTTAATAATTCTGATATCCTTTTATTGTACCCAAATTCATCTTTGTAAATTTAATAATGAAATATTTTAATCAACTTTTTTAATATAATATCAAACACTTGGCTTGTATTAATAAATTACTTTAATCTTCTTATATACAATCTACTACAATATATGGTTTATTGGAAGTTACACGAAAAATAATTACTACCATTCCATGTTCAGCGTGTACAAGATCTTCAATCTGGAGATACACCACGTACACTATCTTTTTGTCAATGGGTTATCTAGAAAATAACGAAATAACCTAATTTTCTAAGTCTTTTACTATCGATTGACGAAGCAGGATTCACACGTAACGGAGTTGACGGAAAAATACTAATATACTAAAATAAATGCAGAAAAAACAAATGTACAATGAAAAAGCTTCCATAAGTGGGGTTCTGTATAAACAGATTTTCAACTCGAACCGATAACTAAGTGTAACTAATAGTTTTAAACCTCATTTATTGAAGTTCGTACTAGTCTTTGCTTATACACAATTATTAATGATAATACTACGTTAATTGAATCTTTCTGGCAAGTCTGATGGTTTAAATCTGTTTAAATGTCTTAATTGTTCTGTTTGGTCCATTAAACTGTTCACTAATTCGTTTGGATGTGCTATATTTTAAGCTAAATCTGGATATGTCTTCTTTCACTGTTGGTATGGATAAGTCCTTTTGAATAACGGTATGTACCACGGTGCATTCACTATCACTCGTAACACTTTGTTTTGAAATCTTTGTATGATTTCAATATTGCTGTTACTTGCAGTTCCCCAAAGCTGGATACCGTAGGTCCAGATGGGTTTTATTATCACTTTATATATTAACAGTTTATTTGTTAGCGTTAACTGCGATTGCCTGCCAATCATCCAGTATAGTTGTCTTAGTTTCATTCGCAGTTGTTTTCGCTTATTAAATAATATATGTTTTTGCCATGTCAATCTACGATCTAGGTGTAGCCCGAGAAATTTAGCGGTATCCGATTGTGTTAGTTGTTTTCCGTTTCAGTAAGGTACCGCAATTTGAAACATTATTAAATTTATAGAATTAGCACCAACAGCATTGGACTTTATTTCGTTGAACTTAGTTTGTAATTTTTCCCGAATGCTATATTGATCATTTGATGAATGTTGTGGTGAAAAAGGAAAATGTGTTCATCACTAACATTAGACTGTGCGATAGCAGAAAATAAGTTATTAATAAGTTCAGCATCCATAATTGCTGTGATTACTTCATACATTTTTTTGTGTGAATATTCCATGCTTCAAAATTAGGCCATATCTTTTTCGAATTATGTTTAAATTTGTATTTCTGGTGCTAACGATAAGTACACTTTTCTTGTTTTATTGAAAAAACCTGATCCTGTACAATCGCTTGGCAGAGTCTAATCCACACATCTTGTGTCTAGAACTAACTCTTTCAATTCAGTAATTGTTAGGTCGACGTTGTTATTAATACAGGTACTATGCTTGGTTTAATATTTAGTTTTTGAAAAATGTATTTCAGGCCCAATTTCTCCAGCTCCAACTCTTCAGACGCAATCTCATATAAGCATGCGATCAAACACTAAACATAAAAGAAGATGAAAATACAGAAGCAATATACAAAGAACAAAATAATTCAAAAGAGAGAAGAACAATCAATGTTAATTCGAAAGAACTACCTATTAAAAAGGACGAAATATAGAATGCTGGTGTACATATAAATCATAACAAAGCTGCAGGGAGAGATGAAATAATAGCAGAGATGTTTAAAAAGGGAGATACGATTCTGGTAGAAGTAAGATGACTTTTTAATAAATTTATAACGAACGGAAATATATTATCAGCATGGGAAGCTACTATTGTAATTCTGACATACAAAAAATATTTGGAATAATATAGAAAAAGGTAGAGATAAAGAGTGACTTTGCGTCCCTCTTCAGCCAAAAACCGGAACTTCGAAGGTTGTGAGTGGTCGCATGCAACGAAGGGTCGGGCTACTGCGAAGCGTTGAAATCGCATTCACAGGAACTGAAACTCGAATATCACCGCCAGTAATGTCTTTATTTGAAAATTTATATAATTTGCATTATCCAATGATTGCTTTTATTGTTTCACTATTATTATAAACGTTAAGATATTGTACCCCTAGTTTCCTTTGATTTTTGAAATGGTTTTGTGCCACACTGTCCACTTGCGAGGATAGTTCTGAGTAATGCTCTTTACAGATTTATAGATTTTTTATTAGAGTTTTCGTTTTTAATATAATATTTGCTATTTGTGCAACAAGTGCTAAAAGTGGACATTTATGCACGAGTGTATATTTTTTATCTACGACCACCAGTAAAAGTAGGCCTTTTAGAGCTAGCTTTTTTCACTAAAAGTGACGTTTTATAATTTAGCGTGTTTAAAGAAATCAGCTGTTTACTTTTAGCCCATGTGCTAAAAGTGAAGTGAGGTTATAGAACTACAATTTCGAACTGGAAGTGTGGTTGTAAAGTTATTCTAGTTACTTCTTGCGTTAGAGGTAAAGTGTTTTTGAAATCATTAAAGCGTGATGTAATGAATAGAGTCAGATGTGTAGTATTACTAATTACCTTTGGTAACGGACTTTGACAGTATTGGTTTCACAAACATTCGCCCGCGTACCAGGCCCTTTCTTTATTATGACATAAATTCTAACTGTCATAGATGCAAATCTTTGTTAAATCAATATTTATGGATTAATAACAGTAAAATTAAGGTCGTAGATAAAATATTGTATGCAACGCGTGCTAAAAGTCGTTTATGCCTTCGGCCTAGTTTCATAATTTTCATGTATCTTGCATAAACGTCGACTTTTAGCACTTGTTTCATAAATAGCTATTCTACGGCTATAAATTTACTGTTATTAATCCATAAATGTCGATTTAACTTGGGTTTGCATTTATGACAGGTATAATTTATGTCATAGTAAAGAGATGGCCTTGACGCGCAGGTGACTGTTTCTGCAGCTAGTAGTTGTCAAAGTTAGGTATCAAAGGTAATTGTAAATGTACACATATTACTTTATCCATTACATAATGTTTTAATTATTTAAAAAACACTATACCTCTAACGAAAGAAGTAACTAGAATAACTTAACAACCTCACTTCCAGTTCGAAAATCTAAATCTAACACCAGCTATTTACTTTTAGCAAATCGGCTAAAAGAAAAAACTGCTGGTTTCACTATTAACGTGCTGATTTATAAAACGTCATTTTTAGTGAAAAAAGCTAGCGCTAAAAGACCTACTTTTAGTAGTAATCGTAGAAAATAGTAATTTATGTTAGAAGACCCGAAAGTAGTGTATTGTAGGTTGAACCAAGTACGATAGATTCACGGCGCACCGCAGGCGAGTCCTGGAAACTTGGGGAGACCTGCAAAACACTTTCCGGTAATGTATCGTATAATATTTTTTTACGACATCCGAGTCCGTACCTTCAAACTTTCAGATTCACTTTCGAAAACTCAAAACACTTATGACATTGGTATCTATTATTTAACTTATCCAAACAATAACACAAACTTTTTCAATAGTAACAAAGGCAACAAGGACGGGCAATAGTATATTAGGTACATACCCAGGTGGAAAGTGTTTCATTCCTGCCGAGAGATTAAGTAGCCAACCGAAACGCGAAGCGTCGAGGTTAACTTTATCTCGATACAGGAATAAAACTTTTCATTGTGGTATGTGTACTATTTTATTCACAACCACTTTATTTAACAAGAATTGGAAAAATTATAATTATTTTATGATGCGACAGGTTATGACTCGCATGAATGGATGAACGAGATTTCCAGTGTCCCGACCTAGACAGCGGCAACCACTTTTCCGGCCAGTTGGAAGGTTTAAAAGTTAGTAATAGCTCATTATCCACCTTCTTAAACGTCAGTAATCACCTTATTACATATATGGTTGTGAATAATAGTTATTTACGTGGCAGGCCTAGTAAATTAGCCTTTATAGGCGAGCCGGATTATTTGCAGTGTGAGCGACGTAGGAGCGAGCCCTGTACTCCAGTGAGCCCCAATAAAAGCTAATTGCAAGCGAGCCGCGTACAACGTTTTATTTCCTCTTGCTGAAAATTCTAAAAATGCATGTTAGTGATTAATAAAGGATGTATCTATTAAAAAACAAGGTGCTTGTAAAGTCGCGATGGCAGCATTTTACAGGCACCTGGCCTGTAAAGACTAATTTTCCGGTCAGTTAATACGACAGTAAAACTTTACAGGCACCTGGCCAGTAAAGACTCATTTACAGAGTCAGTTCAGATGACAGTAAATGACCGTTTATCAAGTCAAGAGGAAATAAAAGCTTTTACCGGTTCCTGATGCCCGTTCTCCGATCTTGGCCGGCAAAACGTTACTTTCTGGCGACAATTTAATTCATACACTAAAAACCCATAAATTGTCGTACCGAATTACACTCAAGCTTTTTTTTTATCGAAGTAAACTTAACATTTATAATTCGAGCTTCCTTGCTTTTGGGCAATTCAACTTAAAAAACTGCCAGAAAAAATTACTCGTCCATCGGACTCGTAATTTTTTCGGAGGCAGTTTTTTTCGTTAAATTGCCAAGCAAGAAATTCTCATTAAAATGTCAAGTTTACTTCGACAAAAAAAAGCTCTCGTGTAATTATAAGTGAAAAAATTCTCCAGCAAGTGCATATTTTCTGGTCGGTCGTAAAAAAATAAACATTTCACGTATCGCCAAAGACAGAAAATACTCGATAAATGAATGTTATCAGTAAATTCGATGTTTGTTATTAGCGCCTTTGTTTGTAGAGAACCTAGTTGTTAAATTCAACAAGGTGCTGTAAATTAACAGTGTACAACTTTGCGATATGTTTGCCTTAATCCTGTTACTTTGACTCAAGGATTTACCCGTATCATTTACGCCACTTTATTTAATTACACCATGTAGAAGGTTCCCAGAATTCATATTAAAGAAAAAAAGACTCTACTTAAATAAATTGTATTTAAGCCTACGCCGTTTACATTAAATTCTAAAAACAAGGTAAATACAGAATATGAAGTTTGTCAGTAAATACACTTTTAATTAAGTAAATTCTCTCCCTGCAATTTCTTTTCCAACAGGCAACACACTTTTCCAGCCGGACAAGTCAAGAATGGTCCTCCAATCACCTCACACTCATCCTTGCATTCAGTAAGAGGCACGGCAATACCTAGCAGTTTGCAGGTTTCGCCTGAGAAGAAAATTAAATAACTGTTTTTAAGATTGATGCGTTAAATTTTAATGGATGTTATAGCAGTTATTGTCAAAGCAAAGCAAATAATTACAAATACTAAATAGTTTTCACTTTCTGTCAAAATAGACAATTTCCAATAACAAGTTTTGTAAAATTGATATCTGCGTACAATAACTGACATTGTTACATGCAACAATATTATAAATGCTTAGAGGTTCTGCATAAGAAGTCAAAAATCACTGAAAATTCTCACCTTGTGCAACCACAGCGAAAGCCGCCAAAACTAATACAATGCAAAGTAAAACCTTCATGTTTCTCGAATGGATTTAAGTCTGACTAATGCTTTTAGGCAATGCATTTCTATTTATATGATTTCTTGATGCAGCATGTAGTAATGTCGTGATTACCTAAAACTGCGTTTTAAAGATAAATTAATGATTACTAGATAAAGATCTATAACAGCAATGGGAATCCAGTGTTTATCCAATGTAGAATCTGCAGTAAAAGATTATTTTGAATTCTAAAATAACTTGTAGAACGGTTGCGGCCAATGGACTTGAAACCAAACTCAAGTTTCTTCAATATTCGGCAGCTCTTTCCATTATTTTATCTTATTTTCTTTCAACCTCTGCCTACTGTAGGATATAGACCTTTTCTTTATTTTTTGATGGACGTTTCACGATTCTTTTTGCAGTTATTGGTTTACAGGATGGCAAAAATTTAGTCCATTTCTTTATTTTTTGTTTTGCTATGTTTTCAGATGATGTCCAGTTTTACTTACCTCGTCTGAAACGTAAAGGAAGTAGTGTAATCACGAAAAAATCACATTCCGAGATTTTTTCAGATCTTCACGTTTCAAAGTCCCTAGATGACGAAAAAGAGGTTTTCTCAATTCCGTCAGCCTGTCTGTCTGTCTATCTGTCTGTCTGTCTGTCTGTCTGTCTGTCTGTCTGTCTGTCTGTCTGTCTGTCTGTCTGCATGTCTGTCTGTCTGTCTGTATGTCTGTCTGTCTGTCCGTCTGTCTGTCTGTCTGTTGGCAAGATAGCTCATAAACTATTTGTCGGAGGAAAACGATATTTTGCATACATATTATATATCTACCTCGCCTGAAACCGGTACAATTTCATACAAATACATACAGGGTGAGCACCTTAAAAAATAAAATTTTGTTTATTTTGCTGTTAATTTTGATATAAAAGCAAGTACTAACTTTCACATAGATCAGGCTTTACATTTGCGGAAAATAAAACTGAATCCATAAAGGATAATGTCACAAAAGAGTAAAATTGTTTCAACCATCACACCGTGCTCTTCAAAAACAGCGCGCGCCGAACTTTTCCCGAAGAGACACGGTAGCGCAGAAGGAATTTTGCCATACTTATATCCTTTGCGGAGATTCGGTTAGGATTGCGCATACTGCAGAGCTGCAGATGCGGCGGGTTCAAACCCCAGCGAGATAATTTTTTTTTAATTTGAAAATGTATTTAATTTATTAGAAACGTGAAGATAGTTGTACTCCTAACTTAATTTGATTTTTAAAATTACTTAGTGCTACAATGTTGACGAGGGAAGTTCTGGGTAAAGCCTTTTACAGATTTTTTTGTCTGCTACTACTCTTGCTGTATGTCATACCTTAGTTGTCTTTTTATAGTTTTATTTCTTATTTAGTCTCGAATACGTATTCTTAACATAGTGTGATATGTGTTTCTTTGCGTTGCTTGAAGTCTCGCTATTGATGTTTGTTAGTACTGAAGCCTCACAATTATTCAAAGCTTCTATTATACGGTTGTTAAGCGTTTCTCTTTTGAGAAAATGTGGATAATTTTAGAAATTTAAATGATCATGTTTTCATCTATGGCTAATTTAATTTTGTTGCGCCAATTATAGCAAGAATAATTTAAAAATATTCAGTATGCAAGAAGTCTTCTTCCTTTAAAATCACCTACACCTTGAGCCCGACGTTTTAAGGTTAGGTCACCACTTCTGCATCTGTTTTTTGCTAAAACCTCATAAGTCATTAGCTTACATGCTAGGTGATACGCTTCTAGTACTGACACCTGTAGTGTGTTGCCTTAGGGGATTGTATCATCAATCGCTGCATAAAGGTCAAATTAGTGAGTTTTCGTGGTTTACTCGATTTGTTATAAAATTGACTCCCTAGCTTAGTAGTAAGCATTCTGGCTACTGATCTAAGGATCGAGGGTTCGATCCCCGATCCCGGTGAGGTTTTTAAAAATTAAAAAGATGCGGATGAAAACCTCTATAGTATGCAATTATATAAAATATGTTAACTAAGAAGAAGAAGAGTATATTTGTCTGGGTCATACAATTACGGTTAGTAAAGAAAATCAAACGGCAGAAATTAGAAGAAGAATAAAGATCGCTTGGAAAGCATTTGAAAAATTGCAGCACATACTGAAAAACACAGACATCCCCATCGATCTAAAAAGGAAAGTATATGAAAGGTGCATACTGCCTGTAGCTACCTGTGAACTAGAAACAGCGACATTCACACAGAGAAGTGCCGAAAAGCTAAGGGTATGTCAGAGAGCCATGGAACGCGCGATGTTGGGAGTAAGTTTAAGAGATAAGATCCGAAATGAAGACATAAGGAACAGAACAAGAGTGCCAGATATAATGCAAAGGGTGGCCCAGGCAAAATGGCAATGGGCGGGGCATATAGCGCGACACGAACCGACCCGCTGGACCTCAAAACTGCTGAGATAGAGACCTCGACTCACAAAGAGAAGTGTAGGAAGACCACCAAAGAGATGGAGTGACGATATTCGTACAGTCGCCGGTGGAAACTGGATACAGAAGGCACAAGATAGGAATACATGGAGACAAATGGGCGAAACCTATGTTCAACAGTGGACAAATCTGGGTTGATGATGATGATCCTAACTCTGTGTTTTATTGATTTGATTGAATATTTTGTATGCAAACAGAGCCAAGTTGTGGGCTTAATACCATTTCATGAGTTTTTTTTTTGGAAGTGATGTAAAGTCGTGGGTCCCATGTTACTACGATGTGTAGCACGTAAAAGATTCCTTGCTAAGACAGGAACTCCTTAGTCTCGGCAAAATTCTAAGTAGGACTAAGTTATCTGGTACTCTGCATGCCTAGACTTGTCCACGGGATTGGAAAAAAGGGCCTATGAAGGCCTACTTGCTAGACATGAGTCTCCTCACAAATAATACTACTACTACTAAGGTGTTTTAGCAGTAATAACCGATTCAATTAGAGTCGCCTGTGATTCGTGTTATACGTTTGACAGTACTGAAGTGTATTGCTGGTGGCGCAGTCAGCCTATGTCTAATTTGAAGTTCACTTAATTTCCAAATCTGGATTTTGACATAACCTAACAGAGCTACCAACAATACAGTAGTAAGTGAGTTATGGTTTTTACCTCACTATTGGTTTATAGGCTACTTTAGAAGCTGATATAGTTATAGCCTTATAACGGGGAGGTGTTGCATAATAGATATATTAATATATATTAACTATACACGTTTGATAATCTTAACGGTACGAGTTTGATTGCCAAAACGAGACGTTGAGCCAAGTTTTGGCGGTAATCAAACGAGTGTCGTTAAGTGAGATAAGCAAACGTGTACTGCTTAATATTTTATCTTTATCAATAAATTCTGGTTTAATGTATTACTGCACTCAATGCGGATTCTTTTTATATAAAGAAATACATTGAACCACAATTTGTTGATGAAGATAAAATATTGAACAATACTCGTTTGCTTATAGCACTTAACGAGACTCGTTTGATTGCCGCAAAACTCGGCTCACCACCTCGTTCTGGCAATCAAACTAGTTTCGTTATGAACTTCATAATAAAACTTGTATCGTTAATATCTGTAACAAAACATAGTTGATTACAAAAGAACTTCTATAGCATCAACATGTGTACGGTTTTATGAAAGTTATCTTTTCTTGGACTAAGAAGCATATTGAAGGTACAAAGGCTGTAAGGCCGGATACTTTTAAGCTCCTGAATTCAGTAGCATAACTTTCATACAATTTTACCTGAAATCGCCAACAAAGTCAAACTAAAGCATAAGACCGATTCATAACCTAGATATTTTGAAAACGGCATTTGGACAATCGTTTAAAAAACTAGTGATTAGGTCTGTTAAAGAACATTAGGTTTATGTATCCATGTTGTTCTCATGGTGTTAATAAACATAAATATCGGTATTATTTAGATTTTTAATTTTGTGTATTGATAAAAAAATTGCAAAACGTTTGAAGAGAACGATATTTCTGCTTATAACGTAGCGGAAGCTATAAATGCTGTAGTGCAAGATTCATTACCAAGAAAATCACGGGTGAAATGTAGAGGACATTAACAATAAAGTAACAGAAGATGTAATTTTGGGCATATTTTGGGGAATAAGCTAAAACTTATAAGCCATCAAGTCTTTGGAGTGACTTCTCAATTGTGAAATCCATCATAATTATAAAACATAATTTGAACATTGATGGATTCGCCAAGGTGATTGCCTTTCTAAAGAAGCAAAATTTAGGTTTTCAGTCTAAAAAATCGAAAATATTTTCAAGGGACGAAGTTGACAAGTGTTTACTAAAGCCTACAGACAGGAAATTGATTTTGATGAAGGTAAAATAATGACCGGTTTTATTACGTGTGATGTTTTTAAAGTTTGTTCTTTACCTTCTAGGTAGCTTTAATTATGGGTTTAGCAGGAGGATTGCGATGCGATAAATTGACTAAATTATGTTGGAATGACATTAATCACAAAGTCGACACTTTACAAGTCAAAATAATTCCAACTATTAAATGTACAAACAGAAGAGCTTTGTACTGATTGAATGAAGTAATGGAATCAACATTTCCCTATTTAAAAAGTATGTGGATTTATGACCATCTTACGCACCTCATCGACGTTTATTGGTGTGCTACAGATGTGAGGAATGTTCAGTTCAACCAGTAGGTCTACATATTTTTGTAAAAATTCCACCAAAAATAGAATCGTACATATGTTTGCCTCAACCGGAACTGTGTACAGGACGCTGTTTACAGCGCACCTAAGCGACTTTGGTGACATAACTACAATTACAAGACATAGGGGATGGCGATCTGCAAGTATCGCTGAGGTACACATAGAAGAATCTTTACAAAGTCAAATTACAATTGCTAAACAGATACAGCATAAAAAACACTTAAAGACTAATCAACATATTAAGGAAATTGGCGATTTTTCTTCAATCGGAAGTAATCCATTTGAATGATGTTCAAGATCCAACATTTGAATGTCGTGTTACATTTTAGAAAACCCTGTATAAGTGTTCCATCCTCCGTAAATATTTCTAATGTTGAAAACACTACCATTCATATTAATATTTCTCATTAATAGTTAATTAGTATTAATATAAAATAAAATTTAGCTTTTCCTATAAATAGAATGATTTTTTAAAACTACAAGATTTTGACAAACTATTGCAGTAATAGCAGTCAGGTAAAAATATTAGGTGCTGTACTAGTAGTGTAATAGATAACTTCCTAGGATCAAGATAGTCTTGAAAGTTTGACTTTTTTAGGTAGAAAATATTTCTTCAACGTTTACTTGAAAAATAATAGATTTTTTTTTACTTTGCAGTCCTAGGCACATCCTTAATATTACTCTATATAACTCATTCGCTCCTTTAACTATTCTGTTTCTGAAAACTATTAATTTAGGAACATAAATCCATGATTATTTCAAAACTTACAGAAACTTATCACTTAAATTTTTATACCGGGTGGGCCACGAAACTTGTAGCCCGTGCTGTTGCATTTTGCATTATATTACAAAAACCAATATAAATACATACAGCAAATATTGTTTAGTTTGGTATTTACCAACCATGGTCTGCTTTTAATGCATAAAAGGTATAATGATCTACTGTGTTTTTATATGGGTTGCAGTAGAAAACCTTCAGGGGATACAAGTTTCGTGGCCCACCCGGTATACAATGGTTTAACAGCCAAACTTTCCACCTATTCAAAACTCAAAACTATTTTCGAATTTTTGCTATCTTTATGTTAGTCCAGCTACTTTCTTATTATAATCGTAATTTCTTCATTGCCTATTTGAACGTGTCATTCTTGTGTTGTATGATTCCATATGTTGTCTGTCGACCTAGTATAGTGTCATGTTCATTCCCTTTATAACTGGTGTCTGACTACTACATCCTTCAGCTTTGATTTCTGTCAAATCTATTCGTTGATGTGCATCGTTGTTAATTAGTTTGAGTAAAATAGGGATACCTTTGAAATTAAGGGAAATATAAAAGTAAAAACAAATTTATATTTAGTTTAATGCAAAATATTCTATTTTTACTTCCTTTTACGATAGTGAAGTATTGGATTCACCCGAAAAATTCTAAATTGAGTTTTCAACAGATCTTCACGTTTTAGAGTCTCCAGAACCCAAAAAACATGTTTTTGTTCATTGGTCTGTCTGTCTGTGTGTCTGTCTGTCTGTGAACAGAATATCTCAAAAACGAAACCAGGTATGCATTGAAACTACATATATAAGTTTTGTGCACTATGTAGTTGCGACAGCAAGCTTTTGAAGAAAATCGCATAACTAGAAGTATTGTGTTTACTTGTAATTTTTCAGTTTTTTTCGATATTTTCAAAAACGGCTCTAACGATTTTTTTTAAACTTTACATTTTTATTATATTTTTAATGTGTATTAATGTAAGATAGGTGGTTTTCCAGTTGAATACCTTAAAAATGGGTTTCTGTTTTTCCTTTTCTTTTTGTTATTAACTCGTATTTTAAATAGAACACCCGGTATATTATTAAATTTTTAAATTCGGCTTAACATTTTAAAGAAAATTTGTTACCTGAACTAACGCTCTATTTTGTACGGTTTCTGTGGAATTTGTAATTTTTAAAATGTTTTGATTAATGCTTAAAAATTAAAAAAACAATTTTTTGCCTAATTATAAAATCACTGTAAAAAGAAGTTGTTTGCGTGTATCATTCCAGATTTTTTGAAATTTCTTTTTTATAACTTCAACATGCATATAATAGAGAATATGAATAATGAGAAATGGTCTGATATTTGGTTGAA
>CALNHX010008024.1:0-65938 GCA_940337035.1 Agriotes lineatus
CCCCGCAATCTTTTATATCCCACAAAGCAGATTATGCAATGACAGAAAATTACTAAAGTTAATCAAGGAATTAAACGTGGCACTGATCAGATTATTAAATATCTGCTGGCCCATAGTGTATTGTTTTGGCCCGCCATAACAGTGAGATTGTGCAATAATTTCCTAACAATTTCCTCTGCTCGATTTGTATTACTAAAAGGATGTGGAAATCAAACAGTAACAAGGATTTATATTACCACCTGGTCAGGAAAGAAATGGATTTACTTGAATGCATTCTTACAAGAAATATGATTATCGTTCATATTTAAATTCTCAGTTTCCTTCTCACTTTAAAATCATACAATAAAACTATCACGAATTCGAATTTATCCTTGAATGTCTTCGATTACCATAAAATGTATTCGCTTGCAGCCATTTCCTGTTCGCTTTTTTGCCATTAAGTTGTAATGAGCAGTGTATGTGGCAACGCAAATTATTATAACCTTGCACATTTTTTTCCAAATTTATGGTCTTTGGAACACGCACGAATTATTTTCTGCTAAAATTGCTGTAATTTACCTTTGCGAACGCTTCCAGGCACATCAATGCCGTTCCCATACAGAGACAATATGAGTTACGATGATAGGAATATAATGAAATTAGCTGTGAGTATTTCGCTTTTTGCTGAATGCTGCAAAGACATGGTATGGAATCTTGTATTTTGACCAAATTGCACTCCTGGGTATTGTCACGACTGAACGGAAACAAAGGTACAGGGTGTTTTATGACAATTTAACTGCCAAAGTTCCCATCGATAAAAACGTACAAGTAAGATAAGTATAAAAAATATGACATAATTAGTAGCCTGGTAAAAATTACAGAAACATCCATCAGTAGTAAAAGAGTTTACCCTGAAATTCAAGATTCAAGTTTTACAGTTTTAGCAGGATACGGTGTATTTAACTGTTCTGAATCTTATCAATCTTAAAAACCACAGTTGGAAACACAATATTAGCTTAGTTTTGCAACCTTTATCGAATCTTTGCAGTATGATGTGACCGTTTATTAGTGGAGCGATACAGGGTGGCACTACAAAGGAGCGTACCTTTCTGATATTGCAATTGAAAAAATGAAAAAAATTGCCAAATACGCCACACCGCCAGTGTCTTTCTAAATTTTCAAAAATTATGTAAGTTCAGGAAAATATAGTTTGTTAAGTACAATTTGAATCCGGTAAACTGACGTCAGATTCTAGAAAAGTAAATGGTGCGCACATAAATATTTAATAAATAGCTACAAATGAGTGGAAAGGGGAGATAAGTAGATTTCTAAACTTCCACTTACTAATTTAACATGTTTGTTTTGAACAGGTCGTTTTTACAGGGTACTGGGGAATCATTTCAAAGAGGTCTAATCCGAAACTTGACCTTAGCTTATGGCGAATTATTGATCTTGTAGACTTTCCCATAATGATTTCACTGGGAGCCTTTTCTTGGTAATTTTTGCTCTTTGAATTAATTTCAGACTTAGGTTCAGTTTGATACATGGTCGTAGTTCCGTAATGGAAATCAAGGAAGAAAGCAATAAAAAATGTTCTTAAACTAAATAGGTTTATAAAGAGGTGGTCGCTTAAGCCGAAGCTCCACGTTATCGTTTCAATCAATTTTATTTCATTTCTCTCATTAAATAAAATTCCGAAAATTACTAGAATGCATATGCAAGATAATTATAAGTAAATGTCATTTTGCAATTAGGGACTTCATTTAGTAAACGCATTCACATCGTCTAATACCATCATCATTATCTTTATAGGTAAAACTTAAAACAATTAGCGGCTTGTTCGGATATCATACTTGGAGTTTCTTCCCTTCCTTATTCTTTTTTCCAGTTTGTTTCTCTTTCCTGTTTTTGTTTTTGGGTAGTACCTAATGTACTTTCCGCTTCCCGGTAGAATTTGTATTTGTATATTATTGCAAGTCTGTTAGCAAAGAATCAATTGGGGTAACATTTATATACAAAAGGAACTTTTTCGTTAAAAAGGTAGAGGAAACAACAGAGATGGAAGAGCAACATATATGTATATTGTAATGGTATTATGCCCACGACGGGACTCTGCTAGCAGTGCAACATAATGGACCAATTTATGTAACTGCAAAGTTAAACTAAAAATTCAAACAGTAAATTCATTGATAATGAGATGCGAGAAGTAATAAAGTAAGTGAGTAAGGAACGCAGAAGGCAGAGCTCGTTTTCACAACTGTCGAAGTTGACTTTTAAATAAATAAAAATAATAGGTTTGTGCGTAATAGAAAGCCGAACCGAAAGAAATTAATAGACGCAAAAAGGTTTGCTATGTGCAGGTTAAAAGAAGAGTAGTTTTTGAATTAAATGTTAATAAAAGCGAAATTTGTGAGGAATCTAAAAGGTAAAGAGAGATAGAGTCAAATAACAAAACATTGCAAAAGAGCAATTTGAGAAGCAGGCAGCAGGACATGAACCAAGCAAATGAGAAGTGGTGAAATCGAATAAATTAGTGCATTTAAAATTACAATTAGTGCAACAGCAGAGCAATGGTCAAAATTAAAGGTGTGTGCGCGCAGCACTACCGAAATAATTTTAGATGTAAGAAAAAACAATAACTTAGATTATAAGAAAAATGTAAAATAAAATTATGTAATCAAATTTATTTCCATTTTGTACTTTAAGTTATCAAACATAATTTCCGTTAACATTGTTTCATAGCAACCAGATACGTTTTTGTTTAATAACAGGGAGAACAATTGAAAATTAATTACTTAACGTTTTGTTGAATTTTGTGCTTCATATTTTTATACAATTTTTATAATAAACGTGTTTTCCAAGCTATAAAAAGTATACCAATTTTTTGCCCAAATGTCCGTGTACAAGTGGGTGTATTTTCAACAAGCTCCGTATCAAAAAACATACAAATTCCATAATCCCATCTAGGAGGAAATCGGCGCCGATCAACTCCATTTTGCGAACTTCGACTACGCCCAAGAGGAGCATCGGAGCCAAGAGATCAGCAGTCTACGGCAGAGGACAGGTCTGTAAGAACATCTCCAGCAGATTTGACAGAAAGGGGACCAGGGATATCCGAGAAAATCCAACAGCGTCATCTTACAAAGGAGCCGATGCAGTCCAACGAATTTTTATAAGGTACGATTTAGCCTTAACAAATAGTGTCAGCGTCCGGAAAAAGAGGTTCATACTACATCAAACCTTGTTAAAGAAGAGGAGATCCTTTCCAATGCTCTAGCTAAGCCGCATTTTAAGTAATTAGCACGGCGTCAGTAAAATCCGTGGTTTGGCGGAAGTTGAAGCAGTGCAGGAAGCGACTAGAAATAATTGCCAACATTTGGACGGTATCTGTTTGACGTCACGAACTACGTAACTGATAGAAACAAAAGTTGTTATTTGTCTCCAAGCGGGAAATTTTGAATAATTACCTTGCGAATTCTCCTATTTCACGCGTATTATAACTTTTAAAACACCGCTGTGTGCACTAGTCAACCGATTTGTGATTTGACAGATTTGTGCACCTTGAGCGACCGCGTATTTGAACTACTGACTGTGTATAGTACCATTTCAGATCAATTTTAAAATACAGTCGACTTCGGAACTCACCCTGAGATTAAAGAGCTTGTAATCTACCGAGAGCTAGCGTTTTTCTAATTAATTGCAGTTGAATAAAATATAAAGAGGAGCCTACAAACATTTATTTTGTGCAGTAAATAAGTAGATTTTATATTTATAACCAGCCTAGTAATTAATGACAGGCAAAATTCGAATACAGTAAAATATTAAACAGTGAATTGTGTATTTGGATTTGCCCTAACTTATACAAAATGCAAATTAATTAAATAATCAGGCCAAGCATTAAGTAGGAGTCATATCAATATATGTAAATGCAATTTCCAAAATAAATACGCACGTTTCATAATTTTTCTCCATTTTCATCATTTTTAGTTATTTGTAAGTGTTAAATATATCAAACAAAATACATATTCAAAAAGTATCAACGAAAGAGCGAAAATATTTTATCTCCGGACAATAATAATTGTGGACGATCCAAGATCAGCGTATCAAAAGAAAGTGAAAAGCGGCTGGTAATCTGGTAATTTTTTGAAACTTACTCAGTTCGCATTGTAACTAGTGGCTCGCTATAAGAAGGCATGACTCTACTATAACAGACCAACCATCCAAGAATTTGTTTTCTCCGAAAGAAAAAAATATACTTATTGTCCATCATACTTGTTATTTAAAGCTTAAACAAAGCACGAGTCATTTTTATTTAGCAAATATAAACTGTACGATAAACGCTACCTGCTTTCACGGATGCACGGGTGATAGATCGAAGCGGTTGACAGCTTTTCGACTGCAGCGAGGATACGGGAGGCAGCGGCAAGCAATAAGTCAAAGATAAGGATATTTTAAGATTCAATAAAAGGCGCTTTGCTTTAGGCTTAAGCAGTCTCAGTTACCCCGGTCGAGCATTAGCATTGTTTACACAGTGCACCAGTGTTTCCAAACACAGTAAGTAATGCACGACAAGGATTGCTCAAATTTTACTGACATTATTTACTAGGGCACAGGACACGAATCTTATAGATGCTCTGAAACGTAGTAAACAGTTGACCTCATTGTAGCGTCAAATTAAGTGACAAATATTAATGTGGATAGAAATAGGAGGCTAATAATTATAAATAAGCAATGGAAACATAGGGAATAATAAAGTGACCCTGATTATTGATGTTTTTATTGCGTATTCATAATATCTAACCTTTCTTTCCCTCTTATCGTATTTGGTACATAATTTGTAAATATTTCTAATTATTCAAATATCCATGCCAACTACTGTATCTTTCATTTTGCATTGCAATATTCATATATTTTATAACTTGCTGGATATATCGCTCATATGGGTTTTCTTGTAGATGTCTTATGCTACAATAATTAATTGAGATGCCCGAATTAGTACGAGACTCTCTAAATATTTCATTCTTAGAATATCTGCTATCCTTCTCTTTGGTTTTCCATGTTTACTTATAGGTCGTGTACATGAATATAGTTTTATAAATTTGTAAATAAATCAAGCATAATTAAATTATGCCTATATAAATCATTCGTAACTAAATTTGACAAGAAATTAATGGCCCTTATTTCTAATGGGTTATCAACATTAATGCTTCTTACAGTGATAGTTCTGTTCCATTCATTATTAATTATCAAATTTTGTTCATGAACTGTATAATTTTAATAAGTTATTATCATTGCTTTGTATTTTACTTATCAATTATCTTAATTCCTCTGTGTTTTATTGTTTGAATAAATAATCATCCTGAACAATTTGCCCCTTGATTCTACTTAATTAATAGATGCCCCGTGTTAAATCGACATAAATATATGTTATGATCAATGAGAAAGTATTAATAGTTATTTAACCCACGAGATAGGTACAGTACTTTTTCGTTGATCTATCTTATTAAATTGGAGGAAATCTAATTTTATTCCATGACGAAAATTTTGTACTTTAAGCGTTGACATTAATGGTATCTTTGATTACATAGGTATACTATACTAAATGGTTGCTACGTACACTCAAAAGCGCGCTCCATCTTTGTAACCCGAAACCGGACTAAGTTGAGCACTGCAGCAACAGACGCAAACTTACAAAGAGCCTGCCTTACACCGGTAGATAAAAGGTTACAGATAATACATACTAAACTAAATATCAATTAAGCAAGCAGTACTTGGACCTAAGTAGTAATCATAATCATGGCAGTGAATGATCGAAACAAAATATTCATTATAAGCATTTGAAAATCGAATGTTTTTCAAAATTTAAATTTGTTTTACAGCAGGTCACATGTCCAACTAAATTGTAAAACGTGCTCCCATATAAAATTAATGAAAAATTTTGAATAATACACTATAAAAATCACCAGTCAAGAAAAACTATATAATAAAAACTAATTTGAAAACATAACCAAACTTTCAAACAAATTTTAAATGGGGAATACAAAGAAAACTAACAATCTATAATACATTCGCAATTAACTAAGATATGAAAAGAAAAGATTAAAAATAGCCAATAAACGCATATCGGTGCCATTAGACAATGTTGCAATATGGATTGAAACCTAATAGAACTAACTACAAGTACAAAAAACGATTCTGCCAAAGGTTTTCTAAAATCAAAGTTGATCGTAAAAATTTTCGACAACCAAAAGATCAGGGAAGAACAAATAATTAATATCACGATACCTATCGATTGAAAGGAAAAATAAATTGTTTAAATAAAGGCAATTAACACCCGGTAAAAGTTTTCACTGAACTAAATCAATAGTGCAAAACAAATAGGTTGAGATTGGGCGAGCACAGGCCATTTTCAGGATCGAAACGATCATAGATGATTAATACATAAGGAGGTGATATTTGGCGATTCAAATTACATTTTTAAACAAGGATCGGAAACCGTAATACAAATGATTATTTAACAAAACTACGCATTCAAAGGTGTTCATTCCAAAACAAAACTATATAAAAACAACCACAAGTAATTCGCCGACAAATAAGGTCAAAGAAGAGCGAATACTTAATACTTAGATACCTATTCAAACTAAAGGGGATGGCTACCAAATTTAAGGAAAAATACCAACAAGGAAAACAATGGTTGTACTAAATAAAATCAAAACCAGTAATTCAACCAGTAATGTGTTAAACGAACACAAACCAAAACCAAGAAAAGTACAATTTAAAAGATTTTAAACTGAAGTTACATGAGAAGTCTTATTTGACATTTACAACAAAAAAACATTAATGAACTACCAAATAAAATAAAGATGAATATTAAAACAGAATGTAATCCTGTTACCTATATAAAAAGTTGTTCCAATTTATGAAAAAAACATTGTTTGAAGAAGCTAACTTGTGATTTGGCGAAACGTAACGTCTTTTTATCTATTTTTGAATAATAAATTTTAATGTGTCTTGACAAAAACGTAATTGTTTTCACGTAGTTAAACCTTTTAACCTAGCTGATATTATCTTTCGGATTGTAAGGTGGAAGAAGTTCTGGTGAATATGTAAACCCATCAGGGTAAACATTATTAGATCCACTAAATGCTTATCTATCTTAAAAATCGATTAAGATAGCGTTTAATAAGTGCATTTGCGACTTCAGCGGAGTTTTCATTGCATTTTATATACATTATCCGTATTTCTGGCACCCATCATTGACAATATGAACGATTTACTACAGCTGGCTGCCGAAATAGCACTCTGGGATTTTTATCGAGTTTGTATTTTATAGATTATGCACTTGCGAATGGCCAGACGCAAACATAAAGCTTTAAGCGTAATTCTGGTGTGTTTTCCGTGTACTAGTATTGCAATAGAAATATTTCTGTGGTCCTCTTATCAATTCGATGCTTAATTTGCATTAAGATATAGTTTAATGTGCATTTGCGACTTCAGCCGTCCTTTCATTGCATTTTATTATATTTTATCCGTATTCATGGCACACACCATTGACAATATGAACGATTTACTACAGCTGGCTGCCGTAATAGCGCTCTGGGATCTTTATCGAGTTTGTATTTTTTAGATTATGTACTTGCAAATGGCCAGACAAAAACGTACAGCTTTATGTGTAGTTCTGGTATGTTTTTCGTGTACTAGTATTTCACAAGAATTATTTCTCTGGCCATCTTATCAACTGGATGCTTAATTTGCATTAAGATAGCGTTTAACAAGTGCATTTGCGACTTCAAATTTTTCAAAATTGTAAATTTGACATTTGGTAGGAATTCCAAAAGTATGAAAGGACAATAAATAGTGGACAAAATAGGCTGGCCTACAACGTTTATTTGAATTATATAGAACAAAAGTATAGTAAAACATTAGCAGTTAAACAAACTTATACTATTAACCTAGTGTAAGACTGAGTTTAAGTTTGGAGCGCCACCTACTGCATTCTTATTTCAAATTTAGTATAAAATCGTTTATTAATAGAAAATTATTCATCTAAATATTTTTTCTGTTGATCGTTTATTTATGAGTGTCATTAATGTATAGAAAATCGTCTATTAATGACCCTTAGTAATGAATGATTTTTTATTAATGAACGATTTTTAAAAGATACCGTTAATGTCTAAACTTTGAGTGTCAAATTCTTTTCATGGAATCAAATTAGTTTTTCTTCAAATTAACAAAATACGATCATCGAAAAAATATTGTAACTAACTCGTGTGTTAATCGGAGAAATCAAAAATCATTCATTAGTGATAGAAGTTATTAATAACGATTTTGTATAATACATTAATGAATCCCATAAATAAACGATCAAAACGAAATGTTTCATTTTATTAAATCATGTTGTCTTTATTATGCCCAATGTTTTTATTTTTTATTTACAATTATTAACCTCCCATTCTGATTTTTATCCTAAGCAACGTATGGTTCTTAATCTTAAATTAATCGTAGGAGTTTTCGCAAAATAATTACCGTTACTTAAATAACTTTCTTCTGATCTATTGTATTATATAGATAATTGACTGGTAAATTGTCGCATGCTTTAATGTATCTCAAACAGTAAACATGCAGTTTTGGCCGAATTATACACGAAAAATGAAAGAGAGATATTCGATTCAGTTCATAATCTTTTATTAGTTTCTAAGTGTGGTATTTTTTCATTGATGCTAACTTAAGCCATTTTATATGTGAACATTTTAGATCTCTGGATATGGAATCTGTCTTTATCTTTGAGAGGGTGGAAAATGCAGTTTCTAGGTACATTCAGTTGGCCCTACCATCAAAATCATTCTCCAAGAGCCGCCACTGATTGTAACACACTTATTAATAAACAACCCCCATTTTAAAAGTTGGCTTTGCCCTCACAAAATGAAAGTGCTATAAAGAACAACGAATTAACATAGTAAGAAATATAATGAACCAGGCGATATGTTTCCAGGAATAAATATTTGCCTGTCGGAGAACTGATTACTCGTAGAATCTCTGGATCATTCTGTTGTTATCAGAAACATTACCTTACATGAATTGTGGAATGTATCAGTTTGGTGAATAGTCGAAGCGGACGTAGTACAGACAGGGTTAATCATTCAATGAATGGATATCCAGAAACACAACAGTTATTTTCTTGTCAAAACGATGTAATCTTATTCTAAGAAAATAATAAAGTTGCGTACTATGCTTGTTAAATAAATAATGAGAAAATTTCAACTTGAAGTTCTGTTGTTCTGTGTTTATAGACAAGATATGTCCATATAAATATGAAAAGGCCGCCAGTAACAAATTTGATTTATGTGTTTCTACTACATATATACTTTGAGGGTTGTAAATACCCCCATTCAACATTAAATAACGCCAGATTTGCTTACGACACCATCGCCCAGAATAAAAGTAATAGAATTATCGAAAAAATTACAACTATCAACATAGAAATCAACTTCACTTACGAAAAGGTGCCTGATAGATGGAGCTACAAAGACGTTCTTCATAGAGCATTACCTTTGAAGCTCAAAGATTTACAGCGACTGCATTCTTTCTTTAAATGAATGTGCTAGAAAAACACACCAAAAAATGCAAATCCACTAAAGAACCATTACACATCTTGCAACCATTACTCAGAATTCACTTCACAAAGCAATCGCTACGTGACAAAGCACACAGCAGATAGCAAATAGTACCAGAGAAGCTGAAAGAATATAAGAAACATCTATATACGAGAGGTAGCATAAGAAGAATAAGTTTATTATTATTATTATTATTATTACAAAACGATTAGAATATTACATGAACCTTGTACCATAGTAATAAACACAGTAAATACAAAATTTGTTTAATTTTTATAAACGAAAGAAAAAACGAAGAGCAAAACCAAACACTAAAAAAACACTGATCACTTTCTATATATAAAACGCACAAGTTATTCACATCTATCTACGGAAAAAGACCATAATTACGCACTACGCTGCACTAATTTCCACACAATTGTCAATTCGTTGTTAAGCCCTGTATATCGTAATTGTTTCTGAAGGAACTGACAGACGCCACGACGCTTCAACGACTAGGGCCGGTTGTTTCAGGAACAAAAAAAAATTGAAGACACAAGAATGAAGTTGAAAATAGAAATATGACACGGTAAAGATTTGTGAAAATCTACAAAAATAACACAGAATTTAATAGTTTTCGAGATTAGATACTTGGAAACAGACAAGGATGTAACCAAGCAGTTCAATGGCGGGGATATTTTATAAATTTCTGTAAACCATACAATACAAGCTTAAGAAATTAGCTTCAAATTTTTTTTGGATAAGTACCTATAAGTATTTAGTAACAAATAAACGTGATGATTTTTCCTTTACTTTAAACCGTTCACGCTTCCACCACTATTTATTTAAAATATTCACCTGACACCTGTTAGGATAGAGAACGGAAATAAAAAATAGCGTGTTACTTTAAGAAGAGTCAATAACATTTGTCTTAACAAATATTCGCTTAAAATTGTCTTAGATATTATAAAAATTTAATATTTAATGCATAGTATGTAGATTTCGTTAACTAAGTACTATATCGATACCTTTACTTTAAATTTGCTGTTATGGAGGGCGTTAATTAAAAACACAGTTGTGTGATAGAGGTGATAGCAGAGATCAAAATAGGACCAAAATTCCTATAAACATAGGTCCGGAATGCGTCTTAAGGAAGCTACCAGTTACAAGAAGTAGTAGATTTCAATATTTAGGTTTGCTAAAATTACTGCTCTCAACGATTCCAAAAAAGGGTATCTTTTTTATGTTGAGACGAGACATTCATTGTATATTTTTGATTTAAATTTCAAGGACATCTTCATATTTAAGACGTCCTTTAATTTCCCAAATGCAGCCCAGCTAAGTTTGATTCTGCGTTTTATTTCGTTCTCTTGATTTACTTTACCAATTGTCACTGCCTGTCCCAGATATATATATATATATATGTTTTTACTTTTTCGATTTCTTGTTCGTTGACAGTTATTGTATCTTGGATGTTCTCTTGGTTTGACATGAATTTAGTTTTCGACATATTCATTCCTAGGCCTACCTTTTCAGCTTCTTGCTGTAGCTCTTCTAGCATTTCTTTTAATTCAGTGACATCATTCGCAAACAGAATGATATCATCTGCAAATCTCAAGTTATTAAGCCTTTGTCCTTGAATGTTAAGTCCCTTGTTCTCCCATTTCAGTTCTTTGAATACATCTTCAAGAACCAGCGTGAACAACTTAGGAGATATTATGTCCCCTTGTCGCACTCCCCTTCTGATGTTGACCCTATCAGTTGTTTCGTGGATTCTTACTCTTAGGGTTGCCTTTTCGCTGATTCTATTTATTAGGTTGATGTATCGCTGGTCTATTCTTGCATTTCTCAGTGCCTTTATAATCGCATCTGTTTCCACTGTATCAAATGCCCTCCTGAAGTCTACGAAGGCCATCCACAGAGGGATATTATATTCCGTTGACTTTTCCATGGTTTGCCTCACTGTTTGTAGATGTTCTGCTGTGCCGTACTTCTTTCTAAATCCTGCCTGCTCCTTCGACTGATATAATTCGAACTTTCTTTCTAGTCGGTTGGTGATTATTCGCATGAAAAGCTTATACAGTTGGGAGAGGAGGCTTATCGGTCGGTAATTTTCCAAATTTTCAGGATCTCCTTTCTTATAGATTAGAATAACTAACGCATTTTGCCAGTCAATCGGAATTTCACTGTCTATTAGGCATTTGTTAAAAAGTTTCCTTATGGCCTCCTTCCCATCCTCAGAGCATTCACTCATATATAGTTTCATTCATATATATATTTATATATTGTTTGTTTATGAAGTATTTTTGATGATTCTATTTCTGTTTTTGTGCCCTAATCTTCTTGAGAATGAAAGCCTAGTCTTTCGAAACGTAGAAGATAAGAAAATAAAAAAGTAGTTTGTTGTGTGGTCATTACCATAAAGTTAAAAACATTAATACCAATGGATCACGAAAGCCTGCAACAAAATATAATTTATACATCAATATATGTACCTCTTCAATTAAATGATTATTAGAAATTTATGCAATGCATGATTCAATCAACATGTTCAGTACATTGAGACTCGCCCCTGACCGCCACATTGCCCCTTGCCAAATCCACTCACAAGCTCGCAGGTTGCGAGTGCCAATTTGGTACTTGCGAGTTACATTATTGGTCGTAAGCCTTCATCGAATATAATTTTTGCAAAACTTGAATTGCGCGCTCGGGTAGTGTTACTAGTAGTTGTTGGAGTCTGTTAATCGCGTCCTAAAATAGCGTTTTAGGCCATAAAATGTATCGCACCAGCGAAAAAACTTTTCGGCTTCGGCGATATTGCCTCCGGCGGCTGGGGCTTCGTCCCAGGCCCGAGCTATACCACACGACCTCGTGCGGGCCGCAGGCCCCCTAGGCACCCAGCATCCCGGGCCTGTTAGTCCCAGTCCGCCCCTGATCGGCAGTGAAGTAAACCATAGTTTTACGACTTTTTGTAGGTGGCGGGGCGATAAGTAAACGTCAACCGACGTCAACTGAACCTACAAAAGTTGTTTAAAATGTTGTAATTTCGCGATTTCTCGATTTAAAAAAGCATAATGTACCCCTCGGCTATGAAGTTCCTTTTTCTCTCTCACGTGGTATATTTACCTTGGCCTTACGGGCATCGGCAACTAAATCTACATTTGTGATAAAAAGCTAAACTGCAGTACCTTGGTATACAAATTCGCTAGCTTATGCGGTTAAAGGAACTATGCGACTTTGAGCTTAGAAGCCATTTTCATATCGGGTACTGTTCTAAAGCTACCATAAGCAGCCCACTCCATCCGTATTTTTCTCACTGTTTTTGACGATCCATTTCCTTTGTTTGTAGTTGCAAGTTTTCCAAGATTTCTTTCATTTTTATTACGTTCCGGTCGAATACGACTGCAGCTATTCAGTAATGAATACTAATTGGCAGCCCTCAACATACCAAGAAACACATAAATGGAGTTTGCTGTTGGGCACTTCTTCATATCTGTATACAACTTTACCTATTGTAATAGGAATTGTATTTAGTGGGAAATTCTATAGAAATATTAAAGGAAAATTGTGTGACAGAATAACAATTATATTAATCGTTGCGAAAACACTACAACTCGGGAAGAAAATTGGAAAACATGAACTGACTTCAAGCAATCGACAAATGCAATAAATCAAAGTTCGCGTCCACATTTATGTAATAAGCGTCATTCATTTATTTACTAAGCATGTAAAAAATGGTAGTTATTTTCGTAGAATAAATTTACTTAATTTTGACAAGAAGGCTATTTTTCCAGGAAAATTAAATGATTAAGCATGACTGTACGTCTGTGTAGTCTATTCAGCGAATTGATAAATTTAAAATCTCAGTCTGAATCCTACAGAATGATGCAGGTACTCTAATCGGTTCACTGTCACGCAACAATTTATTCCTAGAAGCCGATTTTTGAAAGTTTAAAAATGGTTGTTCATTAATAGACCTGTTACAACGTGAATTGAATAAATTTCAACAAATACTACGAACTATTTTTGACTTTTTTTAACGTTGAACTTAGATCTTTCGCAATTAGTTTCTGGAAATAATTAAAATGCTTCTCTAATCCAGTTTCAATTAGTTTCTATAGTGTTGTTATTTTGTTTACAAACACCACTGTATAATACAGTGAGCGTCAAAAAGCATTGGTCATTTTCAATTTAATAACAATTTATTTGCTTAAACTATACAGTTAATGATTAGTATTTCTTAAAGACTAAGAACAGAAGATTTACTTATGAAAAATGGCGTCGGTTAAATGGCCCCCCTCGTCTTGAATACACTCTTCTAAACGGCGGACGAAATCTCTCATCACACATTGCAGCATGTCCTGGTATAGCTTCAGTTTCTTCTCGAATAACTCTAATAAATTCTTGCAGGTTTCTTACCTTTCTTGTAAATACTCTACTTTTCAAGTAGTCTCAACGAAAAGTCAGGAGTGGTGATGTCCGGAGATCTCGAAGTCCAAGGAAGGTCACCATAGTGAGAAATCGGTTTATTTGGAAACGATTGTCATAGGTCATTCGTACTAGTGATGGGCTTATTCGAATGAAAAATAACCGGTTATCCGGTTATTGAAATAACCTATGTAACTCGGTTTTCGTTCCAAGTATTCGAATGAAAAATAACCTCATGCTAATACGTACTACGCTTTGAATATAAAACCTCTATTCAAAGGTACTACGTGCCATATCTCAGCGACCTACGCAGTGCTCGAAATTCTGTAAATATAAATACGTCATAACTCATAAAGAAAGCAGGTTGTACTGAAAACACCATTTGGTTATCGCGTACCCACCTCCTATCATAAAAAATATCAAATTCTGGGGACCTGAAACCTGAAAGCCTAAAAACTGCAAACGCATCAAGCTATAAAACAATTTTTTATTTGCTTACATCTCCAAAGGTTCAAAACAAGAGGCGGCGCCTTTATTAACCCGCCCGATCGATACAGATAAACGTTTTACGACTGTTTTTATTGCGATCAGCAGGCAGTCCCGCATATTTCTTTCTTTCTACACTTCTTAATAAATATCTCTTAATTTCCAATACATAACACATAATGTACGGTCGTCGCCTTAGAAATCGTGCACTACACACTATTATGATATATTTTGCATGTATTTTTTAAGTGTATAAACTGGGTTTTTACAGTTATTATGGTTATAATTGTTACGTCAGATTGTTTATTGTTTGTCAATTATGAAATGTCATCTCACATTAATGAAGTAACCGGAGCAAGAATACTCCAAAGACTAGAAGAACATATTACGTGTCCCGATTTCTAAGGCGCCCACCGTACATATTATGTTTTGGTTCCTCTGCTATCTGCAAGTTACGATGTCGATGCAGATGACGGTGAACCGATGTCGATGCAGATGACGGTGAACCGCCAACCGGCAAACCGGCTGACTTAATCGAAACGAATCGAGAGCCAAAATTTATTCGAATGATTATTCAAATAATAATTCAGTTATTAATATCATTCGAATGCAAATAATTCGGTTATGAAAATTGTCTGGTTATGCCCATCACTAATTCGTACTAATTCTTGCAATGTAACTGGTAGCATCGTTCTGTTGAAACTAATACTGATTTATTATCTCCCCTATTTGCGAAAAAAAAAATCAACTGACTTTGAAATAGCATACCAAACTGTTACTTTCGGAGAATGACAAACATTAAAACAAAACTCCCAATCCTCCTATTTATGAAAAAATCATCACTGATTCCATAAGTGATATGGGTTTTTATTACTTACTGAAACTGACCAATGCTTTTTGACCCTCACTGTATATAAGTATACATATTCTGATCAGTCAGTTTTCTTTGCTAATTGGCAAGTGTGTTTGCATATACAAAATTTGGAGTTTGCCTTTCTTGCAGTTTAAGCATATTGCTTGAAATACTCTCTAATTCACTTGTATCGTTTGACCATCCAGATCTCGTTTTTTATTTTTAAGGTTATAATGTCAAATTTGTTTATTTCTATGCACTCTCTGTGGAAATGTATATAAAACATCGCGCAACTCTACGATAATTATCAGGTACGTATTGGTTAATTGCAATAAGTGACGTTGAAAGAACATCAACATTATAACTATTGCAACACACTTCTGCTAAAGTGTTCTTGTAATGTGTCTATTTCTGTGTACCATTTGTGTTTTTCGTTTATGTTTTCCGTTTTCAATTTAATTGAGAATTGAATATTTTGGTGTTTAATTTGAAAATGTGGTTAAGATGTAACTTTTGCATTTTTTAACGTAGTGTTGTGTGATGCCTTAATATACATTTCCACGAAGAGTGCATAGAAATAAACAAATTTGACATTATAACCTTAAAAATAAAAAACGAGATTTGGATAGTCAAACTATATTAGTATTTGTATAATGTAACTTTAAATATTTCTCCTTTGGATATATCTTTCAGTTTAATTTGAAGATAGACTAATCTAAATTTTGACCATAAGGAGTGGCTAATTTGGCTAATGAAAGCATTCCAGCAAGCATATGTACTTTTAAAACACGTCGAAAAAACGTTGATATAGTTAACAAGCCGTTAGTAGTTGAAAATTAAACGTTAAATTTTAGTCAAACACTTAAAGTCATTTTCGCTACCTAAATTGGACGTTGATTTTTAGTCATTATTTACTATTTACTATATAAATCAGTAGACGTTTCTTAACTTCAATATGACGTTGATTCAACGTGATAATTATGATTTTACTTTACGTTTTTATGTTGTTGATTTTAAGTGCTTTTTAGACCAGTAGTTAATGCAAAACGTAGATATCACATTTATAAAAACAAATATATTTAACACTTTCCACATTTCGTTAAAATAAAGTTAATATAAAACGCCTTTTAGATTAGTAGTCGAAGCTTAACGTCAATATGGCATTGATGGAATCACGTGATAATTACGTTTCTGCATTACATTTTTATGCCGTTGATTTTAAATGCTTTTTTTATACCAGCAGTTAGTGTAAAACGTAGACAAGACGGTCATAACGGTCCTATAACGTTTTAATAACATTAACATAAATGAGTATATTACGCAACGTAAGTTTGAGAAAAACGATGTCTTACTGAGCAAGTATGGCTGATTTGAATACGAGAGTCAGTGAGTACCTACTTAAACAGCCATACGAGTTGTAAAACCACTTTTCTAATGCGTTGCGTTTACAAATTTATCGAATTTCATAAGAAATGTGAAATATTAAATTTTTATATAAAAGTGACTCTAAATGTCAAAACCAAGCTGAGCAGAACACGTTTTTACTCCAGTTGATATTATGCGTTTGCAGTACTGAAGTGTATTGTGGGTGGCACTGTAAGTCTATGTCATATTCGAGGTTAGCAGGTTAGGTTTTGCTTCAGTTTTAACACAGACTGACGCAAAACCTAACCTGCTAACCTCGAATATGACATAGACTTACAATGCCACCACAATACACTTCAGTACTGCCAAACGTAAAACGAATGGCCGTTGCTATGCAGAAAAGTATCACATTTCTAAACGATTTTGAATGTAGAAATGTAGTACATTTCCGAACAAAATGCGATCAACACCTTTTAATAACTTCAGTAAGGTTGTCAGCGAACACGCGTAAGGTCATTTCTCATATGATACTGCCGACCAATTGAAACGCGCTGTTCTATCACACCACAACGGAATGGTACAGCATGCTGACAAACCGTTATTTGGATTCTCTATTTAGGTCACTTTTTGTGTTGCTGATAAAATCAGAAAATCTGTGAGAACGTTTTGTGTTTGTTATTCCCGATTAACATACGACTAACAGCTTGCACTAACAGAATACAGTGTGTCCACGGATGGAGTTAACAATAGGAGAAACATTTTTATTATTAATTTTATGACGAAAAGTCTTGTTTATAAAATATTCTGCTTGTCAAAAAAAAATACTACCATATAAAAATCTGAGATTTGATGTACAGGGTGAGACAACATAAAAATGTTTGAAGAGACAATTACCAATATTTATTAATTTACACAATTTTCATATAAAACACCTATTTTTAACATAAAATTAAGCTTGAATACAGAATTTCTAATCAAAATTCATTTTTACGTTTATTCTACGTAGCTACCTCCCACTTTAGCACATTTTTGGGCTCCCTTAATAAATTCGTCTAACAAAATATCAATAATTTTTATTAGAAATTTTGTATTCAAACTTCATTTCAGGTTAAAAACAACTTTGTTCTATACAAATGTTGTGTAAAATAATAAATATTGATAATTGCCTCTTCAAACACTATCACGTTTTTTTAATTTTTGCTAATCCTGCACATCAAATCTAAAATTGTTATATGGTAATCTTACTTGACAAGCAGAATACTTTAAGAATAACTTTTCATCGTAAAAGTAATAATAAAGATTTTTCTCATATTGTCAATTCCATCCGTGGACACACTGTATATAATGGGTAGTAAGTAGTCCCATGTTCCACTAAACTTAATTTTTTCTTTAAGATAAAACAGACTTTTGGTGGAACTACATAGTGTTGGAGCTGTTACCAGATCTGTTTTAGGCTTTCGCTTATCAAATGCAGTCTTGTCGTTCAATTGAGCTGGGCACAATAAAGATTAATCAGAGAAAGCAACTTTGTTCTGTTATTAATACTAGACGAGAATGGAATGTCAATTTGGTATCAAATAAAACGTCGTTTCTCTATAAAAAAAATAAGTCGAAATCGTGGTTAAAACCTAACGTGCTGATAACTTCAGCAGTTTACTAAAAAGTTGCATCAATAAAACGTTGTCTTAACGTATAAAAAACGTTTTTTTTTTGTTGAAAAGGCATTGGCGTTACAACGTTAACATGTAGGTGAAAACTGTGCAATAAAATGACATGTTAAACTTACGTGTCTTGGATTGTAATTATAACGTCCACAGATAACGGTGTTGCTTGGTCATAAGCTAAAGGTTAAAATACCGGCGTCATGGGTTGACGCAGAATCAATTACGTTGATTTTAGCGACATTTCGACGTTAATATATCGTTTGGTCCAAGGCTATGTTTGTCACGTTTCTTTAGAAACATCAATAGACATTTTTAGTAAAATTACAAATTCTAGTATTCCATTTTAACTTTATATTGATTAAAGATATAAACTATTTTTCATATATCATGTTTTTCATTTTGAATGTTTTGTGTACAACAGTCACAGCTTCAAAACTAGGGAAGTCAGAAAATACGTTTTGCAAGCGGTGCTTAATTTTTACACGTTGAACGCCAATTATATGGACCTGGAAATATTTTTTGGCATTCAAAAATTAGCACACGTTGGTTAATGAATATAAAAGATTTGCCGTAGTCGTTTGGTTACGCATAGAGCCATACATAGATAAAACCATGCTACTTAGGTAGGGGAAGGCGCAGGTAAGAGACCAACCCACATTACACACTTCACGTTGGTACCGCTTACTATTGTTTTTTTTGTGTTCGTTGGGTATTTTTACGGGCCTTTATGATGCGTCAACAATTAAAATAAATAAGAAAAGAAGAGAGGTGGAAGCCGAAAACAAATTTGTTTTTACCAGAATGAACATACTTATATTGTTTTACGTTGCCTAAGAGAGTTAGAGCACTGCCTGTGTGTTTGATTTGCCAGCAAACTGTAGCCACCGTTAAAGTGCCAATATTAAACGACATTGTGAAACCAAACAAATGATCTGCCAAACAATTTCCACTGTAAAGAAACCTTCGCCAATCCATCAACCCAAATTAAGAATCGTTCAATGACCGAACAAGAAAAACGAACCGGGGCCTCCTTGTGTATTTCTTGGGCTGCTGCCAAACATATGAAACCATTTTCTGATGCATGCTTGAAGCAGGAAATGACTTTTCTACAGAGCAGCAGAGAAAAATATACTTTAAAACAAGTTGCAGCGGCTACGGATTATTTGGCTCGATGAATGGTGCGACATTACGTATACCACCACAGGTGATGATTTTTGTGTGCTTTCCGAAAAAAAAAAACGACTAACAGTTTGTCGAAGAATCGTTAGCTATTTTGCCATTGCCAGGAACTACTCGAGGAAAGAAGTTGTACAGGGCTGGAATGGACTGGATCGGACATTAAGAAACTTATATAAATGACAACAGGCTCTTCGCCACTGCTGGTCAGAAGTAGAAACGGCTTAATAAGTGACTGCCTCTAATGATACTAAATGTAATGAGGCTTTAACTACCTAACAATGCATCATTCATTAATGTCTTTATTGCAAATTAAATCCCAATGTGAAAAGTGCAATGCCGGAAATAATTAAAATAGTAAACTTCACCCGTGCCCATATAATCGTTTCATCACCATTTTGATGCAGCTGATGTTCAATATGACGATTGACTGCTCTGCAACAATGTAAAATGGCTGAGCAGAGGCTGTGTGTGAACTACTGTCAGCAGTAAGACGTTTTTCTAAGAAAAATTGACCTCCTGTTCAGAACTGGATAAATTACTTTAAAAAAATTGATTAACAATTACCAATTACCGCTCCATGAAGTAATTGAATTACCAGATTTTGAATTACTCACATAAAATAGCAATTCAAGTATTAATTACTTAGTATTTGTAACTGCACAACTTAAATTACTTTTTCAATTACCCTCACTAGAAACTGTTGTGGTATATTTGTATTTAGTAGTATTTAGGTAGCCATGTGCTAGTGCAACGTTTTAAATCAATAAATTGAAATAACTAAATAATTATTGTAAACCAATATTGTATAATGATGATATTTGTTGTCTATTAGTATGGAAAAAAAATAACTCTGCAGTTACCGGTTACCGCAGATATATTTTTCGCGTTTTTCAAAATAATTATTAGCCAGCTACAGTGATACATCCTGCACATCCTACACTACACAAGACATATAACACATCCACGTCTCATCTGCAAACATACGCGTCTACACCGAATATCTCGTGCTCGTGCACAAAACTAGCTGTTATTCGACTAGTTACAGGAAAACATTTTCTAACAAAAACTGCAATTACCGTGTTCAAACTAGTGTTTGCCCACGAGATAAAACAATTAGGTGAAATTATGCGGACACAAATTTAGACTATAAAACTAGTTCACAACATGTGCCAGTTAAACTGTTTGTATACAAGAATCACCTTTGGTGTGGGCTTACTGGGTCACGCTGCAGTACTATAAGGAATCTTTATGCAAACAGCGGCATTATAATACTATCATTAGGCCAGATTTCACACACATTAGTTACCAGCAGGGTATTTTATGCAAACGTCGTGTTTTGTGCCAATACCAACAATAGGTTAGCAGATCAAAACAGCTAACACGACACACATTCAATTATATATAAGGACTTGTATTTATTTAATATTTCAATATACTTTTAAACTCTGAAGTGTGTTCATTTGTGATCAGACACAGGCCACATTTGTCTAAGGGGTAGTTAGCCTTGTCTACTCCAGTCACATCTTATCTCAAACACTTTCAGCTCTTTCGGTAAAACAACTTGGTACTATAATTATACAATTTATGTTCCGAAGTGCGTACTGAACGAGTGCAAGGAATAATCCACGGAACTACACAAATCCAAGACTTGTATAAATTCACGGAGCATCTCGGACAACCGAATTTTGAAAAGTAATTTAATACCAAGACAAATCAAGGAAAATGAATTTAATTAGTAATTTAATTACAAAGTAATTAATTACTGCCCAGCTCTGCTCCTGTTTGATGATGTTGGTAATAAGTTTTTGCGCTTTCCTAACTTAAACACAGTTTGTGTTAGCGATGAGGTATCAATGTCAGCTGATTTATCACTTTCATGAAGAAGTTTAAATTCGAATTTGAAGCAAGGTTTGGTAAAAGCGTGAACGTTGTGCCAACTTTGACGAACAGATTTCTTTTCAAACTAACGGTGCATGGACCACTGAAGCGGCAACTGTAAACTGTCATAAAGCCGCCCTGCAGATGGAAATGAATTTCAGGAGGATTTTGTTTTATATGAAAAATATTGTCAAGTTTCAGATACCAACTATATCATGCGAGCAATTCTGAGTGAAATCATAAAATATGCGTGTAACAGTAAATATCCAGAACTAAAAATCTTTGCCATAGGTAAATGGTATCTGTAAAACCCGTTATGACATGTGTAATTTTGTGTAACGTCTGTGATTTTCCAGGACGAGCGAAGCGAGATCCCGCAAAGTCACATAGTTACACAAAATCGAATTTTCTAGCGTGTTTTATACTCCATCTCTCTGGAAAATGTGTGTTAAGCCCATTTCTTCTTGGTAAACTTGCATGAGTCTTATATTTAAAAGGGACATCTTACAGTAACATAGGCAACGAATTATCTAGAAAATCTTCGTAATTTTCAGCATTCAAACGTTGTAATAATTCAAATGGTCCAATAAACCGATCATATGGAATACAAGCCACCATATTCACACTAAATTTTTGTTGGAAATTAAAGCTTTACCTTAAATGAGGGTGTTTTTTTTCCATTCATGGAAATTATAAAATATTACAAATTATTAGGTAGAGTATCTTCATGCCTCTAAATCCAGTTACAAAAGCTTAAACAAGCTTCTGCATCGTTGCCCAGAGCTTGAACTCTTTGATAATGGTATGTTTCCTTTCTTATTGTTCTCTAAACCTAATGAGTATAAAACACTGATTTCTAGATATTTCAGTACGCATATGAATTCTCCCCACACTTAATGTCGGATTTTCTTTAAATAAATTAAGAATTTGCTCCTCATTGTTCACGACTGGTATAAGAACAATACCCTGGTCAGCCGCATGCCGTGTTCTCTTAAATGCCGATATAAATTAGTGAAAACTTCACGTGTAGGTAAACTTCTGTTAGAATACCTTCTTCTGTATTCTTCTGGCTCTGCTAAAGCATTGGCATCATAAAAACCATACACATACATAATATCTGCATATTCCGAATTCGAAAATCTCGCCGTTGTAATTAGGGATGTTAAAAAACTTTTCAATACAAGAATGGTAACTATTTAATTTAAAAAAAAAATTGACAGTTAACACTGAAAATAATATTATTGTTTGTCAACAATAACGTCAATTGTTATGGAAAACAAATAGCATTTGTGACCTAGGTGATGTTGTCCCGAATAATTATAAAATCAAAAATAACTCGTTAACGGTTGAGTTTAGGACAGATGTTTATCTAGAGTTTTTGACTCTAAATGAGTTACCCAACTAATTCCTAAAATATTTCTGGTACGTTTTGCGACACCCTGTATATAATTCTGACAGAGAAATATTAGGGTTTCCACAAAATAAGTACGGCAATAACTATACTATGATCTATTTAATTTTACCAATAATTTACTGGTAATTTTTCGCTCATTTTGAAATGATATACTGAGATGGTATTAAGCCCACAACTAGGCTCTGTTTGAAGTGCAAGATAATTAACCGATTCAATAAAGCACAGAGTTGGGATATTTTGTATAACTTCAATTTAAAACAAAAAATAAAATATTAAATACATTGATAATAAGATGCCAGAAACAGTAATTAGTCTGCTAAGCTAAAGCATATTTCAAAGGGTTTAAATTGGCTTATAAATAAATTAATACAATTTAAAACGAAAGGTTTGTGCACATGTTAAGCCCGACCACACAAAATTTAATTAACACAAAAGGTTTGTTAGCTGCATTTTAAAAAAGAGCGTAGTTGTTAAGTAAAAGCATAGGATAGTGAAAATAGTGAGCAGAAAGGTAAAGCAAGATGAAGCATAATATAATATAGAAAATTGCAATGAGCAATGGTAAAAGAAGGCAACAGAAGAGAAAAGATAGTGACGCGAAAATGGTGAACTCAAAATTCAGTGTATTTAAAAATAAAGTGCAATAGTGCAGAGCAGAGCAGTGACAATAATAAATAAATAACGTTTGTATGTGCAACGCTATTGAACAATTTTAATTATAAGGTTAAAGACAATAATATAGATTTAAGAAAATTGTAAATATTAATTATGTACTCAAATTTACTTCCATTTGTAACATTTCATTATCAAAATTAATTTCCATTAACATAAGAAAATTACCAGTGACTTAGCAACCTGGTGCTATTTTGTTTAAAACGAAACAGAACAGTTGAATTAATTTTTATTTGAAGTTTGTCGAATTTGTGCTCCATATTTAACTACAATTTTATAACAATAAACGAGAATTTCACCAGTTAAAAAGTATTTCATTGTATTGTGCCCATCTCCGAGTACCTGTGACAGTGTTTGTGCAAGTTTCCGCCATATCAAAATATAAAATTTCCCAATCCCATCTGCAGCTGAAGTTCGGCAGCGAGCACATGAAAATTCCGAAGTTCGAATACGAGAAAATTAGTCATTGGAGCCCAGAGATCGGCACTGCAAGTGATCAACAGAGTCTGCACCTGGGGGAGCATCTCCAGCAGGAAATCGATGCATCATCACTACGAGCAACTCCGAAGCCATCATTACGAGGTAGGATTAAGCCTGCAATTTGAGTGTTAGGTTTGAGATAACGCACCAAACTACTAGATCAAACCTTTCCGAAGGGGATTAGCTTTTCCCCGAGGGCCCAGTTGCTTCGTGTTTTTCGAAAATCAAGTGGCGTCAGTAGATTGTGCCGGGTTTAGCGAGACTACAAGCGTTCATAAACAATTGAAAGAATTGGCGTACAGAACAAGTAAAAGACGGTGACGTCATCCTAAACAACGAAGGCGAGGGATTTTATTAGTTGCCAAGCGGGAAAATTCAAACAACTTACCTGACGCGTGTTTCACAATATTTTCACGAGTTTAAACGTTCAAATACGCTGTGCACTGGCGACATTTTGTGTGTTATCTGTCAAATAGAGATTACTAATATTATCTGCTGAGAGCGAGCAAATGAGCTATTCCAAGTCAAATAACCTAAAATGTATGGCAATAGTTAAATTCTGAACTCACTCTGAGAATAGAGCTTGTGTTTTTGCCGAGAGCTAGCTTAAATAAATATTGCAATTAGATAAAAATATAAATATTTCATTTCATTTTTAACCAGACGTAATTGATTGCCAGGCAAAGTAAAACCACAGTACAAAAGTATATAAATCTGAGAATTGTGCGATTTATAAATTGCCCAAAATTTTACTTATTAAGTTATTTATTTAATATTACAAACATTGCATTGTAATACATACGTCAATCATGCATGCATGCATCATGTATCTAACAAAGGAGATGCAAATTTTTTGGCCAAATTATACATTTAAACGAAAAATGAAAGAGCTATTCGATTCAGTTTATCATCTTTTATTATCCTGTCAAGATCGGTAAAGTTTTTCACTGATGCTAAATGTTGCCAATCCATATGAGGCGACTTGCAAAATGCATTTTGTCAGAAACTATAAATTTTTCGTTCGAGGTGGCGTTGCATTCTATATTTAAAGATGTATTTTTTACAATATCCTGGACATTCAAAACTCATTCTGTCCTACTTAAAATTTACTGTAAAAGTGGCTTGGCCAGTCAATATGAACTTTTTCATATACACATGAACATTCAAAATGCAGTTTGTTCAAATGTTATAGACATAATGCAATTTGAATGTACCAGCACATGACGTCATCATTGAATATCATGTTGCTGCCATATATTTTAGTATTCTAGTGCTTTTCTGGTGTTTGTTACATTATATTAAGCTAGTGTTAATTTAAATAAATAAAAGATCTAATACCAGTTTACTACAAAAGTGCGTTTTTCACGTCAAATGCATTTTGTCACCTGTGGACAATCAAGGAGCCTTTAGAAACCCTGGATCTTTCTGTTATTAAAAAGAAAGGAACTCTTGATGTTTGGCCTTATTATTGGCATTATTATCAATGTTTTGTGACCTACTAATTGGCACATGTCCATTGGCTGCAATATGTACTATTCTTCCACAGCAAATTTTCTTATTTCCTGGAAATTATGAAAAATGGACAAAACGCATTTTGAAATTGTCCTCCATATGCGAAATATTTAAATCTCGAAATATCAGAATCTGTCTTTGTTTGTGAGAGCGTTCAGTGTTTGGCTCTACCATAAAAATTATCCAGGAGCCGCCACTAAGGTAAATATGTGTCAGATTAAGATACATTTATTATTGTTTTCGTATAAAAACTACTGTAATACATAACAATAAACAAGTACTGCCCATAGCCCAGGCATAATTAATATCTATCTCAAAAAAATATATATAGTCCTGATTTTTGCCATAAAGGTCCCTTAAATATAGGTCTACTTGCGCCCGGCTCATTTGCGCCCACCGCCATTTTCGACCCATTTGCGTCCCAGAAAAATATCAACAACTTTGAGGTCTCATTTACAACCATGCTTGCAACTCATTAGTCATCAGGACACCTGAAGATGGCCGACTAGTGAAACGGTCTTCTACCTGCAAAATAGTACGAAAATACTAAATTTAACAATTTTTTGCTTAGCTGCCTTAACTTCTATGCGTTTCTGTTGGTACTTCAATTTAATAATTCATATTGTTGTACGGATTAGCGCATTTTTTCCGCGTGTCAGCTATAAATGGTACAACCTTTGTATTTTGTTAAGATAGCAACTTATCCGCCCTGTTCGCTACTAAGTAACTCCATCATTTTTTTAAAGTAGATGAGAACTATATTGTAATGGTATTAAGCCCACGACTAGGCTCTGCTAGCAGTGCAACGTAATTAACCGATTAAATAAGCACAGAGTTGGGGTGTTTTATGTAACTGCAATGTTAAACTAAAATTAAAATATTAAATGCATTGGCAGTGAGATACGAGAAATAGTAAAGTAGTTGAGTAAGGAACGCAAAGGCGAAGCTTATTTTCAGAGGAGTCGAAATTGACTTTTAAATAAATAAAAGTAATAGGTTTGTGCATAGTGTGAAGCCGAACTGAAAGAAATTAATAGACACAAAAAGGTTTGCCATGTGCATGTTAAAAGAAGCGTAGTTTTCAATAAAACCAAGCAAAGTGAAAATTGTGAGGAATCTAAAAGATAAACAAAGCAAGAATCAAATAACAGGACATTGCAAAAGAGCAATTTGAGAAGCAGGCAACAGGATAAGAAGGTAGCAAATGAGAAGTGGTGAACTCTAATAAATCAGTGCATTTAAATTTACAAATAGTGCAATAGCAGAGCAGTGGCTAAAACTAAAATAATAAAACGTTTGTGTGTGTGGCGCAATGAAACAATTTTAGATATAAGAAAAAGACAATAACTTAGATTGTAAACAAAATGTTAATTTGAATTTATGTAGTCAAATTATTTCCGTTTTGTCCTTTAATTTATCAAACCTAATTTCCGTTAACATTGTAACTTAGCAACCAGATGCGATATTGTTTAATAACGGGGAGAACAATTAAATAGAAATTATTGGCAGTTTGTTAAGATTTGTGCTCCACATTTTAATACATAATTTTGATAATAAACGTGTTTTACAAGCCATAAAAAGTATACCCTTTTATTGCCCAAGTGCCAGTGTACATGTGGGAGTATTTTCATAAAGTTCCGCAACGAAAATTGTAACAATTCGACAATTCCATCTCAGAGGACATCGGGGCCGATCACCAACATTATTCAATCTTCGAATACGGCCACAATTAGTTGCGGAGCCAAGGCATTAGCAGTCCAGGGCATAGCACGAGTTTGCAAGAACGACTCCACCAGATCTGGCAGCTAGAGGAGCAGTAATAGCTGAGAAAATCCAACGGCGTCATCTCCAGTGCAGCATCGGTGCAGTTCGACCAGACAAATTTAGCCTAAACATAAGTGTCAGCGTCCGGAAAATGAGTTGAATACTAGATCAAACCTTGCTGAAGGAGATGAGATCATTTCCAAGGCGTCAGGTAAGAAGTATTTCCATTAATTAGCAAGGCATCATCAAAATCCGTGGTTTGGCGGAAGTTCGAAACCGCCACAGGAAGTGAATAGAAACAATTGCAATAGACGGTGTCTGTCCTACGTCACTGCTAAAACAAAAAGTTGTTATTTGGCGCCAAGCGCGAATAATTTGAAAATTTACCTTGCGAATTCTCATACTTTCGCGAGTATTTAAACTTTCAAAGGACCGCTGTTTGCGCGAGACAACCATTTTGTGATTTGAGAGTTTGTGGACATTGAACTAACGCGTATTTGAACGACTGGCTTGAAATAATACAATTCAGATCAAATTAAATTACAGTCGACTTCGGAACCTACCTGGGAGGGAGCTTGTCTTTTTAAATAATTACGGCCATTTATTTTGTGCAGTAAATAAGTACATTTCATATTTTAACCAGCCTAGTAATTTACTGACAGGCAAAGTTTGAGCAAAGTAAAAATACGTAAACCTAAGAACTGTGAGTATTGATTTACAATTTCGCCCTAATTTTAAATTTATTAAAAATACAATCAATCAATCAAGGGTATCATTTCATCTCAACATAAAATATAAAAAGTTAGTTAGGATATTGTTTAATTGCAATAACATGTTCAAAACTAGGTGTCACTGGCACTCTAATTAAATGCGTCAATCTATACAATAATGTGAATTATTGATCGATAAATTTGACACCGCTGTAACAACCCTTATTAAAGTTTTAAAATAAATCTCTAATAAACACAGTACCAACAGAAACCCATAGAAGTTAGGGCAGCTAATTGTCTTTTTTCATAACTATTTTGCAGGTAAGAGACCGCCTCACTAGTCGGCCAACATCGGGTGTCCTGGTGACTAATAAGTTGCAAGTATGGGAGCAAATGCCACCTTAATTGCTGTTGATATTTTTCTGAGGCGCAAATGGGCCGAAAATGGCGGTGGGCCCAAATGAGCCGGGCGCAAGTAAGCCTTTGGGATGCCGACGTAGTGGAAACATATTTTGTTCGGGTAATAGATATTTATGCATTAAGGGAGACATGAATATTTTTTTCTCTGAGGTTAACAAGTTAACCGAAGGTATAAACCATGAATATCTCCAGTAAGAGTTCCTTGTCTATACATTTTTACCAACTTTAATTTGGAAGAGAAACGTTCTGCTGAAGCTACAACTACAGCCATTTGTAATAATCGTAACGAAGTTTGTTGCTTTGTTTATTTTAGTATGGCGTTTGGATATGTTTGATACCTGACACGAACGCTTTAAACTCCCTGCTTATCATAACAGACTAATAGAGCTATTATAATTGTGATTTGAAAAATAGCTGCACGAATAGTTGCACGAACTTAACTCCAAGGCTTTTTCGCTGGCTTTGTTACATTCACAAAAAATGTGTTTTAAGATTAATTAAGAATTTTGGTTATGGCAACAAATAAACATGGACGTCGATTTTAAAATATGCTTTTAATGGCAGATATGCGACTATGTAGGAAAAGCAAACGGTGACTGGACACAACAAAAACAAATGCGCATAATTTTAAATATGTTTAACAAAATTACAAAAACAACCCGTGAGTCGGTATAACAAACAGGACAAGTTTTTGTTGGAATACCTAATTCTAGTTTTTTCTGTTGTGAAACGATCTGCTTCATTAATTTTACATCCTGCATGGGTTGCAAACATAGGCATTCTTCACACTCAATTTTTAATTCTAGCGCTCGTATGTCATTACATTTGCATGCAACATTTTCCGTCGCCGTGATTTTGCAACAATTCTATCCGCCAGCGCCATTTCAAACAGCGACCTCACACTATTTTCAATTTTATCTTGGTTCCATTTTAAAACTTTTGACAAAGAAATTTTCGAGATTTAACTACGCTGGTAGAAATGTCGCAGAATTGAAACAATATGAAGGGTGTTTACAATTATTGCTCAAAACAAATTCAAGGACGTCGTTTATTTCAATAGCCTATTCTTATCTCTTGTTTTTATGAGTGACTGTCAGAAGCAACTTATGTTACTTTCCAGTTGGTAAAGCTTGATCATTTAACCATTTTTATGAGCAATGCTACAGATCTGTGTCGTTGGCGATTGCCAAATTTGAAAACGTTTATTGCGGTGTTTTGGTTACAAAGGCGTGAAAGATAAGAAGGTTTACTGATAACAAGCAGTTATCGTTGTAAGCTCGTTAAACTTGTTATTATTGCAACCTTTGTGTAAACGCGGGAACAAAGACACGCATTCAGTTAAAATTTTATTGTATTGAAACCAGTAGGTAAAACTGTCTATTCAACAAGTAAAAAAATTAATCAAACTGTTATTGATTTCGATTCATGGATTTAATCAATTGTGCAACACAACTCAGACGGATTCCGCACAACCGCCATTACTGATTACTAACGCTTCAGTTTCAAAAAATTTCCTTAAATATTAAATTGTATTCAAAACGGGTTTAATAGAATTTAACCACAGAGTTGCATTTGCATACTCGTATTATGTAGGTACTGATACGAAAATAGCTCATTATGTAAATCTATGACTTCTGCTTTGAATAATGTTTACGAGGCGCAGAGTTATGTTTGTATCAACATTTTGCCAAACATTTTTATTGGGAATTACGATAACCGCAAATTTTTAGTCTCTGGACGCTTACAAACCTGGTTTTATTAATGATAACTTTATTGAGTCGATTTTAGTGAAAATACTCTGAATCCAGGCTCAATATTCTTGTATTTGGGAAATATACATGTTTTTGTAACAAACATAATTATAAACGCTTGTCGTTCATTCACAAGTTTAATCACCTGCATGGATAGTGATCGTGCTCAAATAGGTAGTATGTTATATCATGAGGGACTAAAGTGCACCATTTAATCCCGCGAGTGGAGTTTGTTGTCTCGAGGGCGAAGCCCGAGGGCAACAACCACTCAAGGAATTTAGGCACTTTAGTCCCGAAGTATATATGCTATTTTTTGCACTTTTGGGAACATTATCATCAAACATTTCCAAAATTTGGAATCTGTCAATTTGGAAACTGACATTTACAATTTATTAAAACTGAATTGCAGCAAGTCCTGGATAACCTGAATCAGTTGGCAGTACTGAAGTGTATTGTCAGTATATGTCAAATTTGAGATTTGCAGGTTAAGTTTTGCGTCAGTGTGTGTCAAATGACAAACAAAACCTAACCTACTAACCTCGTGTGTACATAAATTTACCATAGTTACGGTATCATTTTTAGGTACTTTAGTCCCTAGGAATTAAATGAGCTACTTTAGTCCCTGTTTACGGGGACTAAAGTATCAACTTTAGTCCCGGAAGTGCAAAAAAGTCATTTATATAATCTAATTAGTTTTCAACCAACCGATATGTCTGATTGAAATATAGTGTATTAAGTTCAGAAAATCATCTTTAATTAATATTTATTGGAATTCCACTAAATAGAAGTGGTTTTCTACAATACCATTCCCATTGTCGAGTGATTTCTAATAATACAGGTTTTTTGCTGATAAAAAAAACAGAGTACCAGAATAGCATGTTTTCCTAATGCATTCATTAAATGGTAGCGGAAACTTTGCGTTTCAACCGCATGGGAAATAAGTCAATTGTTTAATAAAATAATCATTTACTGGTCACTGTTTGACAATTAAACTTCAACACAGGAACTGTCTTTTTCAAGACAGTATTGATTAGTGTGGCTAAATAGATACGAAATTTCCAGAATATCATGGTTCACTATTTTTTGTGATAAATTGCACTATAAGCGAAACAGGGATGGGCGACGTCGACAACGCCATGTCGACAACGCCATGTCGACAATACACTAGTCAACACGTCAATAATGACGTCGACGTCAACAATAATGTCGACAATGTTTACACAACATAATTTACATAGTTCCGATAGTTTATTATTACCAATTAAATACAAACAATCTCTCTGCACAAGTTCAATGGAATTATTAAACAAAATCAACGTATATTTATTCAAGATTAAATCATTCCTCTGGTTTCACTTTACTACACACAACAGACATTTAGCAATTTCATTTAGCAGCGTGTTTACCACCGACTTTTATTAACTTGAATCTTAGCTTTTCGAAGTTTTTTTTAACAGCATGTATATACATTTGTGCATGTGCGAATCTAACATAGCAATGGAGTGAAACTCCTCTGATTTCCCACATTCTTGAAGCCATGTCGACGAGTTGTCGACATTTTACGTTGACGCCCATCGCTGAAGCTATACCGCAGTGTGGAGTTTAATACAGCCAAATTTGAGTAATTTACGTCGATAAATAACTTGGGCAGAACGATGTGAATGCGTAGAAAAGCAAAACTCCCACAAATACATCGCTGAGCCTCACAAGCCATGAACGGTCCTCGTTGATCTTTAGCAAAATTTATCATTGACGTTTTCCTATGTTCACTATTCCATCAGGAACACTATCGAGACTACATCTAATGGCCATATTGTACCAAAACTACCTTATATGCGATGTAGATATTCTACTGTTTTGGTTTAAAATTCAAAAGTTGCATAATGTAGGGGAAGGTTGCAGGGATTGAACTGGCTCCTCGATTGGATCACAACAGTTACTGAATCCAACATAGATTTTAATTCGGTTAAAGTTAAACAATGATAGATGGATCTGTCGCTGTAACTTCTGATCACCAAAGTTTTCGTTTCAGCATTGAATCATTTGATGTTTCCCGCTTGATTTAGTGTACTGGCGTTTTACTGTAAATTATCCGTAACTTACCGAAGGGGATATCAAAGCAGCAATTAAGTAATTCTTGAAACTATCGACATTTTTTATTATATTGTAATGATATACACTCCTGTGTGTGTTAGAATAAATTTTAGAAAAGATTAAGGGATTACAATGGGTGAAAATAATTTAGATCTAGTCAAATATAAAATGAGAATGTGAATGGTTAATATGCAATTACAAAGTAAAAGAGAATTTATAATTGAGTGGAAAAAGGCTATTTGAAAAATAAAGGGATTTGAAAATAAGATAATATTTTATAAATTTCAGCTTGAAGGGAATGGCAAATACTTGATTGAAATAAATTAGAAATGTAGTAGGTTTAAATCAAATATGATAAGACTAGAGTGTATAAGGAGGAAAATTGATATCGTTAAGTAATTTGTTTCGATTATTGAGAAATAACAAATTTTGAAAATGTAGAAAAATAATTTGGTATGATTAAAATATCAAAAATAACCTTGTTTTATTAATAAAATGATTGGAAATTTAAAAATACGAAGAATAATTAAAGACGCAAAACTAATGAAGATTACAAGTATGTGGTAAAAACTAATGGCTAGCAGAATTAATCTAAAAAGGTGAATCATTGGGGAAGAATAATAAGTCAAGTTTATTGGAAAAGTCCATTTGACATAATACATTAATCAAATTGCATTACGTCAAGCTGTGTGGTACTAAGGGAGAGCTCTAGAGGAGGATCATCGGTTAAAGAGGCATATTCCAAGAGGATGGCGGATGCAGTATTGGAAGTAGGTGACTGCAGATTTGGGCTGTTGGCTGCGTACTGTGGGAAAGGTTGAGTTGCTGATTTTGGACGATTAGGACGTCTGGTCTGTTCGTGGGGTCATCCATTGCTGGAAGGTGCTTGAGAGAGTCGATTGGTAGGCGGAGAGGAGCAGTTGGTTGACTTCCTGTACGTTGTGCTGATAAAGTGACAGGTGGGTGATTTTAATATTAAAGTCATAACTAGAAAAGGAAATAAAGACTATTGAAAGGTGAATCATTTATGAAAGAATTACTTACTGTTTTAATATTGTTGCGTACGATTGTAACGATCTGGTATTTGTCATTTTGATTACAAAGCTGTCTAGCTATCTATAGATAAATGTGTATACCTTTAAGAGTAAAATTATATACCCATTCACTTGCTAAGAATACCCTTAAAGTAATAAAATATGCCGTTCGAGGTATATTTTACTACCTTAATGTTCGTGATTATTTCCGGTGCTAGGTAAACGTTTATACCTTCAAGAGTAAAATTATATACCATTAATTTGCTAAGTTAATACCTTTAAGGTAATCAAATATACCGTTTGAGGTAGTGTTTTCTACCTTCGACGTTGAGCATTGCTTTCACTTCAAGGTAGATAAGTATACTTCTAGAGGTAGAATTTTGTGACCCTTCATAAGGTATTCAAGTATACCTCTTAAAGTATTCTTTTCTACCATGAATTTAATCACTAGTTTAGTTGCAAGGTATACCGTTAAACCTTTTGAGGTGGAACGTTATACCTCTTCATAAGGTAGATTATATGGTTTGGGGTAGAATAGTTTCATTATACCTTAGATTAACGTATTTCTAAAATACCTTAGGGTTAGATATAGGTAATACCTTTAAAGGTAGTATTGTCAACTTGTATGATTTACAGTGTAGATAAAGGAATCCAACTCTAATTTTTCAGGAGCTTGCTCTTAACAGTGACTGATTTTCTATACACGAAAGGGCAATTTTAATTTGATAACTTAAAAATATAAGTTAAAAACCGATTAAGATCACGATACCTGAAGGTAAATAGAAGATTTAAGGCGCTGCAACTTGGACATTAACACATCTATGACTGCACAACGTGTGATAAATTAATAATAAAAAATAATAGCTCATTAACAAGTAAATAAAGACAGCTGACGCGTTGTCATCCAGTGCAATATTTATAATTTAGGTAACTTTTTAAATATTACTTTGCATGGTTATTATACTTTTTCGGCACGTGACCCAATTAAGATTAGAAAACGTGCAAGTCTCCCCGATTGGACCACGTGTTGTTTCTGCAACCAAACCGGTCCAATCGAGGAAACACATAAATTATGTAAGGTTTTCGTTATTTTAGGATGCCAAAAACGACTAGTATGAACTAAATTTGGCAATAATTTCTTTTCGAGGACGAACTCGGTTTAAATGCTTGCGCTAATACTTACCCAAAGCCACGTTAAAAAGACATTTGGAGTCAAAAAATAAAATCGCTAAAGAAGCTGTAAAATTTCATGGGGGTGTTAACACGTTTTCAAACGATACAGAAGCCGAAATAAAAACACATTTATTAAAATTAGAGGAAATGATGTTTGGTTTGACAACAATGGACGTAAGAAAACTTGCATTTGAAATTGCCAAAAAAATGGTTTATCACATTTCATCTGGAAATGTACTACATTTCTTCATTCAAAATCGATAATAAATGTGGTACTTTTATCATTAGCAACACTTTTATCCCTAGCAACGGCGATTCGTTTTACATTTGGTAATACTCATATGGCCGTTTAAGTACTCGCTAACGCCCATACTCAAACACGCCATACTTGTTCAGAAAAACATGACTTTTCGCAACTTGTAGAGTAATATACTATTTCTACATAAATGTAATAAAGAGAAGGCCAGTGCTGGAAAAAAACTTTATGAAGGGGAAACCAGACTTATCCCTAAGACAACCCGAAAACCCGAAAACACATCTATTGCAAAAGCAAAAGCCTTTAATCGCGAAAATGTACAGGTATTCTTTAATTTGTTAGTAAAAATATGTGACGAAAATAAAGCATACGGTACACGGATATTTAATGTCTATGAAAGCGGCTTTTCGACAGTTCAAAAGCGATGTCAAAAAGTCGTTGCCTCCAAATGAAAAAAAAACAAGTTTCAGGTACGTCAGAAGTTAAGTAACACTGTTTGGATAGATGCTTGTTTTATGTGCCCTTTTTTGTTGATTAAACCTTTTGTTTTAATTTATTTCAAGTTGGTTACCGATGTTCTTCTTCAAACATAGATATAACAAGCGGGGAACGAGAGATCAACACTACAGCTATTTGTTGCTGCAATGCAGCAGGCCAATACACTCCACCCATGATAATCTAGAAAAGGGGCATGATGGCACCTAAATTAAAAATAGGGGCACCAGAGGGAAGTTTAATAGAAATTTCAGAAAATGGCTATATTGATTCTGGTTTACAGCTTACAGTCCACATGAAACGGGTCAATTCGTGCCACCTGTAAGTATTTACTTATTTTACATCTTTTCATTATATGCTAATTAGTAATAAAGCCTGACAGTAAGTGTTCTTGTGGTTATTCATTTAGTTTAGCACTATAGAGTAATAATTGATGTATACGCAGTCAATGACTATAGAGTGTAACGCGCCGCGATTACGTGAAAGGAAGCGTCGACAGTGCAGTTTAGTTCGGGGAATAACCGGCCGGTATATGAATCAACGCTAGAGGCCTGCAAAAGGATGCATTCGCGTCAAAGTCGGCGAACGCAACAAAACTAAAAAGCCTGCGAACGGCGCGGGCTAATTGGTTCGCAAATAGCGAACCAAGTGAAGTGGTACGAGTAGAAGTAGGGACACCACTAATTGGATTATGCCAAAGGTCAACGCGAATTAAATTGATTGACCTAATTAAATCCGCGAATTAAATCCGCGGATTGACCTAATTAATTCCGCGGTTTGACCTGATTAATTTCGCGGTTTGACCCAATTAATTCCGCGTTTTGATCTACTTAATCACATATGAAGTTTGATATGTAATTTACATATGTGCTACTGATTAAATTACGCGGCGGCCATTTTTAATTTACTTCCGGAATTACGCGGCACGCGTAGTAGAAGTAGGGACACCACTAATTGGATTATGTCAAAGGTCAACGCGAATTAAATTGATTGACCTAATTAAATCCGCGAATTAAATCCGCGGTTTTAATTTTAATTCGCGGGTTGACCCAATTAATTTCGCGGTTTGATCTAATTAATCACATATGAAGTTTGATATGTAATTTACATATGTGCTACTGATTAAATTACGCATTAGCTTCCGATTAAATTACGCGCGGCCATTTTTAATTTGCTTCCGGAATTACGCGGCGGCGCGCATGAATGGATTAACCAGAGTTCCATTAACCCTACCTACTATACAAAATTTTTCAGATTTTTTCTAAGTTCAATTTTTTTATTTTAAACTTCCCGGGGTGTCGGCCATCTTGGTTTTCTGCGCGCACACTTCTCACGGCTGTCGTTTTTAATTTTGAATTTTCACGGAAATATTTGAATTTCAAACTGCTAAATCTTCCGTCTCCCTCATTGAAACTGCTCTCTCTCTCTCTCTCTCTCTCTCTCTCATGCACGGAGGCCATTTTAATTTCGCGCGAATATTTGAATTTTAAATTTTTTCAGATTTTTTCTAAGCCCCAGTTTTGAATTTAACTTCTCGGGTGTCGTCCATCTTGGTTTTCTCACATTTATTTTAATTTAAAAAAAGCTTCCTGCGACGACCCATAGCCGGATCTGAACCAGCAACGGCAGTATTACGAGTCTGAAGTCTTAACCAACTGAGCTACAGAACATCGTGGTTGAATGCTATTAAAACTTCAACAGTTGTGTGCGGGTTCGACATCGAGCTTCCTTGTTGTAAACAAACTATTTTTCAAAAATTTAGATTATAAGAATAGGGGACGTGTAGCTTATTGTGTTTAAAGGTTGATACAATTTTTAAAAAATTAGATTTGTAACTGGATGTACTAGAAATAATAATTTTTATAATTTGCAATATTCTCGTTGTTCCACCCTGCTGGAAATTTCCGCGCGATTTTTCTAAGTTTCCTTTTTAAAACAGATCGGTGCCTGTGTTTTGTTTGGTTTTAAAGGTTTGAACATTGTACCACTTAGCTGTTCTGACATTACACTTCCATATTCATATTATAAATAAATTTTAAATGTTATTTTCGACTGAGTTTTAGCCGCTTATAAATTGAAACAGCTAGTTTAAAAATTAAATGGGCGATAAGAGGTAAAGGCAGATCGTAATATAAAACGAGTTACAAATTTTATTTTAATATATTCCTGAAATACTGATAATACGTATTGCTTGAATAAGAAAGAGATAAACATAAAATGCGTAATTATTCGCAATGGTTTTTGCCCCGGGCGCGTTTTCAGTTAACTTGATTGTTAGCACAGACAATGGAATTTGCTATGATATCACCGAATCTGCAGGGGTCATCTTGTCTACGCTCATCTCGTCCCCATTTATTTAATTTAAAAAAAAAAGCTTTTTGCGTTGGCCCAAGTCGGATTTGAACCCTAGCCACATGTGAATAATTATTTTAAATCGCGAAAAGTGTTGAGTAAATAAATGCAACGTATTATAAATACGTAAAACTTTTAGTTATTGTGCGTTTATAAGATGGGTCTTTTGACAAAGTGGAAGAATCAAACTGTGCTATTGTAAATGTACAGATTTTTCACGGTCAATTTGTATATAACAACTTAATGTAAATTGGTAATTTAGAACATGTTAACGAAAACAGCGACTTCTTTCGGAATAAACTGTTTCTTCTCACCACGGAACCCTTGCAGATCTATGAATGCACTGACCATACTGATGAAATGTTTGAGAATGACTAAATTTTAAAAATTGTTGTTGGATTTTCGATATAATGTTACAATTTTTACATCGCTTTACATAAAATTCTACAAAAACAATATTTTTATACAACTTTCATTGAAAAAATAGTAAAATTTTACGAAAATACGTCTGTGTTGACGACAAATTAAAATAAATTTGAATATAAGCACGCAAAAATTACGAAAAGACGTATGTGTTGACGACAAATTAAAATAAATTTGAATTAAAGCACGCAATTCGTTGAAAAAAAATTTCTGACACCATCAAAACACGCAATTTCATTGAAAAATCTTCTACCACAAGCATCTCGACAAGCAAAATTTCAGTTACGTAGGCTCATTGTTCATTTTTATTACGAAAATTAACTCAAAATTGAACAAAAATCACGCATTACACATCATCTCTCATAAATTTTTACAAAATCGACATCATGTTACATAAACTATGCATAATTTTGCAAATGTTTTACACTTTTTTCTCTAACTTGTTGCAGTTTTAGCAAGATTTGAATAAAAAACAGCAATTTCTGCAGCAGTTTTAGTAAGATTTGAATAAAAACACACAATTTCGGTGAAAAAGGTGTTGGTCCACATCATCTCACATACATTTTTACAAAAACTGACATCATGTCACTTGAAATTATACAAAAAACGACATTTTTTACTCAACATACGACGAAAATTGAACAAAAATCACTCAATTACACAGCATCTCACATAAATTTTTACAAAATCGCCATCATGTTACATAAACTGTGCATAATTTTGCAATTGTTTTACACTTTTTATAAAATACCCCGCTCAAAATTAAAAGAAATCGCAATATCATTGAAAAAATCTACTACCACAATCATTTCGATAAACAAAATTCAAAAAATCTTATACTTTTGATGGAAATATATGTATGTCGACCACAAATTAACATAATTTTTGAATAAAAACCCGCAATTCGTTGAAAAAAATGTTCTGACACCATCAAAACACGCAATTTCATTGAAAAATCTTCTACCACAAGCATTTCTAGAAGCAAAATTCACGCACTTTCGCTGAAAAATGTTCTGTTCCACATCATCTCACATAAATTTTCACAAAAATCGACATCGTGTCACATAAATTATACAAAAACTGACATCATGTCACTTGAAATTATACAAAAAAACGATATTTTATTCAACACACGATGAAAATTGAACAAAAATCACGCAATTACACGCCATCTCACATAAATTTTTACAAAAATCGACATCATGTTACATAAACTATGCATAATTTTGCAAATGTTTTACACTTTTTATAAAATGTATCGCTCAAAATTAGAAGAAATAGCAATTTCGTTGAAAAAATCTTTTTATTTTAGCTTTAGATTTTGTAATTATTGCAGATTCGTGAAAAACAAAAGCAGAGTAGAAATAAAAAACACAAACACTTTGTAATAAGCAAATATATTGTTCTTATTTCGTATAATACTTAATAATATAAATATAAATGTACAGCTGAATGTCTTATTTTCTAAAAATTCGCTAGCAATTTACAAAAACTGTAGTTTGAGGTGCACAACATTTCAAATTAAAAAGGCTGCAAGTAATAAAATCAGAATTTCATTGTGTCATTTTAAAGTTTAAGATGCACCCAATCTAGAATTCCCTTCGTTTTTGGTGTTGATGACATCTGCCTTAGAGGCGTTTTTCTAACGGGCCCTTTTGGAGGCGTTTCCTTATCGGCGTTCTTCTGACTGAACCTTTTTGATTTTAAAAATTAGATTTGTAACTGGATGTACTAGAAATAATTATTTTTATAATTTGCAAATATTCTCGTTGTTCCACCCTGCTGGAAATTTCCGCGCGATTTTTCTAAGTTTTCTTTTTAACAGATCGGGTGCCTGGTGTTTTGTTTGGTTTTAAAGGTTTGAACATTGTACCACTTAGCTGTTCTGACATTACACTTCCATATTCATATTATAAATAAATTTTAGAATGTTATTTTCGACTGAGTTTTAGCCGCTTATAAATTACAACAGCTAGTTTAAAAATTAAATGGGCGATAAGAGGTAAAGGCAGATCGTAATATAAACGAGTTACAAATTTTTAGCTTTAGATTTTGTAATTACTGCAGATTCGTGAAAAACAAAAGCAGAGTAGAAATAAAAAACACAAACACTTTGTAATAAACAAATATATTGTTTTTATTTCGTATAATACTTAATAATATAAATATAAATGTACAGCTGAATGTTTTATTTTCTAAAAATTCGCTAGCAATTTACAAAACTGTAGTTTGAGGTGCACAACATTTCAAATTAAAAAGGCTGCAAGTAATAAAATCAGAATTTCATTGTGTCATTTAAAGTTTAAGATGCACCCAATCTAGAATTCCCTTCGTTTTTGGTGTTGATGACATCTGCCTTAGAGGCGTTTTTCTAACGGCCTTTTTTGGAGGCGTTTCCTTATCGGCGTTCTTCTGACTGAACCTTTTGATGTGGACTTGGATGAGTAGCTGGTGTTTTTAATTATATTCTAATTCGGACTCGCAGTTATCAGTTTCCATTTCGGTTTTTCCTGTAGTACCAGTCGGGGTTGGCTTCTTTTGCTGTTTAGGTTTAGCTAGCAGCACATTAGCAACGTTAAGGTCTTTGATGTAATCAGCAAACTGTAGGCGTCCGGGCGGATTAATAGTTTTTCGAGGCCGCAGAGTGTCGTGAATTAATCGACTATGTTAGACGCCGGTAAAATTTCACCCTTTATAGTAACGGTACCCTTGTGATCCCAGCTCACATCGCTTGAGGTACTCAAATTCCTTGGAAAACTTCAGCTTTTTTCTTAAAGTTTTGGGAAGTGTAGATAAAATAACGGCATTTGATAGGCTGTCACTGGTTGTTTCAATAGGTATTTTGATTGGCTGCCGCGCCTGGTTTGTGAAATGAAGGAATCGTTGTAACACTTGATTGTACTGGATCCATTTATCGTGATCAGTTAATTTGGACTTTAAAACTTTTTGCATTTCGTCATCAAGCTGTGATAATATATTTTCTCCGCATCCATCGCCAGACTTAAGGCGTTGGACAAATTCCGGCGATACAATCAACATCTTCCGCTCTTTGTCCATTTTAGTCGAAAAGGAGCTCAGTCGTTTGTTCTGGTAGAGCCGTCGTGAATAAACTAGCTTTAAATCAAGACTTTCATAATAAATATATAAAAAAAAATATGACAGGTACGGGAATCGAACCCGTATTCTCTCTCGACATCAGAGCTTAAATCTGACGCCTTAACCATTCGGCCAACCTGACTCCCTATATAAATGAGCACTCTCTCTGCATAATTAAGAAAACATATAGTTTAAAAAAGCCTTCTACATGCAATTTCATACAATATTTCATATAAATTAAGCCAAATACAAATTTCTAAATCGGTTTTGATATATATTTTATCGAAAGAGTTGACCTACAGCTGCCGTTTTATTATTTGTCGTGATGCGTCAATCGTTGAATTTACAAGAGCCAACCTGTCTGCTGTGTGACTTACGCAATGTCTCCATCCCTTTTTATTTTAAAATTCTATAAAACCAGAGGCCCGACTGCTGCCGCCCTAACACGTTTTAAACGTTTTGTACTCTGTTACCTGATGCGGCAGCAGTTTGGACCTCTGATTTTATAGAATTTTAAAATAAAAAGATATGGAAACACTGCGTGCGTCACATCGCAGACAGGATGGCACTTGTAAAATTCAGCGATGACGCATCACGACAAATAATAAAACGGCAGCTGTAGGTCAACTCTTTCGATAAAATATATATCAAAACCGATTTAGAAATTTGTATATGGCTTAATTTATATGAAATATTGTATGAAATTGCAAATAGAAAACTTTTAAACTATATGTTTTCTTAATTATGCAGAGAGTGCTCGTTTATATAGGGAGTCAGGTTGGCCGAATGGTTAAGGAGTCAGATTTAAGCTCTGATCTCGAGAGAGAATACGGGTTCGATTCCCGTACCTGTCATTTTTTTTTTATATATTTATTATGAAAGTCTTGATTTAAAGCTAGTTTATTCACGACGGCTCTACCAGAACAAACGACTGAGCTCCTTTTCGACTAAAATGGACAAAGAGCGGAAGATGTTGATTGTATCGCCGGAATTTGTCCAACGCCTTAAGTCTGGCGATGATGCGGAGAAAAATATATTATCACAGCTTGATGACGAAATGCAAAAAGTTTTAAAGTCCAAATTAACTGATCACGATAAATGGATCCAGTACAATCAAGTGTTACAACGATTCCTTCATTTCACAAACCAGGCGCGGCAGCCAATCAAAATACCTATTGAAACAACCAGTGACAGCCTATCAAATGCCGTTATTTTATCTACACTTCCCAAAACTTTTAAGAAAAAAGCTGAAGTTTTCCAAGGAATTTGAGTACCTCAAGCGATGTGAGCTGGGATCACAAGGGTACCGTTACTATAAAGGGTGAAATTTTACCGGCGTCTAACATAGTCGATTTAATTCACGACACTCTGCGGCCTCGAAAAACTATTAATCCGCCCGGACGCCTACAGTTTGCTGATTACATCAAAGACCTTAACGTTGCTAATGTGCTGCTAGCTAAACCTAAACAGCAAAAGAAGCCAACCCCGACTGGTACTACAGGAAAAACCGAAATGGAAACTGATAACTGCGAGTCCGATTTAGAATATAAATTAAAAACACCAGCTACTCATCCAAGTCCACATCAAAAAGGTTCAGTCAGAAGAACGCCGATAAGGAAACGCCTCCAAAAAAGGGCCGTTAGAAAAACGCCTCTAAGGCAGATGTCATCAACACCAAAAACGAAGGGAATTCTAGATTGGGTGCATCTTAAACTTTAAAATGACACAATGAAATTCTGATTTTATTACTTGCAGCCTTTTTAATTTGAAATGTTGTGCACCTCAAACTACAGTTTTGTAAATTGCTAGCGAATTTTTAGAAAATAAGACATTCAGCTGTACATTTATATTTATATTATTAAGTATTATACGAAATAAAAACAATATATTTGTTTATTACAAAGTGTTTGTGTTTTTTATTTCTACTCTGCTTTTGTTTTTCACGAATCTGCAATAATTACAAAATCTAAAGCTAAAAATTTGTAACTCGTTTTATATTACGATCTGCCTTTACCTCTTATCGCCCATTTAATTTTTAAACTAGCTGTTGTAATTTATAAGCGGCTAAAACTCAGTCGAAAATAACATTTAAAATTTATTTATAATATGAATATGGAAGTGTAATGTCAGAACAGCTAAGTGGTACAATGTTCAAACCTTTAAAACCAAACAAAACACAGGCACCGATCTGTTTTAAAAAGGAAACTTAGAAAAATCGCGGGGAAATTTCCAGCAGGGTGGAACAACGAGAATATTGCAAATTATAAAAATAATTATTTCTAGTACATCCAGTTACAAATCTAATTTTTTAAAAATCAAAAAGGTTCAGTCAGAAGAACGCCGATAAGGAAACGCCTCCAAAAAGGGCCGTTAGAAAAACGCCTCTAAGGCAGATGTCATCAACACCAAAAACGAAGGGAATTCTAGATTGGGTGCATCTTAAACTTTAAAATGACACAATGAAATTCTGATTTTATTACTTGCAGCCTTTTTAATTTGAAATGTTGTGCACCTCAAACTACAGTTTTGTAAATTGCTAGCGAATTTTTAGAAAATAAGACATTCAGCTGTACATTTATATTTATATTATTAAGTATTATACGAAATAAAAACAATATATTTGTTTATTACAAAGTGTTTGTGTTTTTTATTTCTACTCTGCTTTTGTTTTTCACGAATCTGCAATAATTACAAAATCTAAAGCTAAAAATTTGTAACTCGTTTTATATTACGATCTGCCTTTACCTCTTATCGCCCATTTAATTTTTAAACTAGCTGTTGTAATTTATAAGCGGCTAAAACTCAGTCGAAAATAACATTTAAAATTTATTTATAATATGAATATGGAAGTGTAATGTCAGAACAGCTAAGTGGTACAATGTTCAAACCTTTAAAACCAAACAAAACACAGGCACCGATCTGTTTTAAAAAGGAAACTTAGAAAAATCGCGCGGAAATTTCCAGCAGGGTGGAACAACGAGAATATTGCAAATTATAAAAATAATTATTTCTAGTACATCCAGTTACAAATCTAATTTTTTAAAAATCAAAAAGGTTCAGTCAGAAGAACGCCGATAAGGAAACGCCTCCAAAAAGGGCCGTTAGAAAAACGCCTCTAAGGCAGATGTCATCAACACCAAAAACGAAGGGAATTCTAGATTGGGTGCATCTTAAACTTTAAAATGACACAATGAAATTCTGATTTTATTACTTGCAGCCTTTTTAATTTGAAATGTTGTGCACCTCAAACTACAGTTTTGTAAATTGCTAGCGAATTTTTAGAAAATAAGACATTCAGCTGTACATTTATATTTATATTATTAAGTATTATACGAAATAAGAACAATATATTTGCTTATTACAAAGTGTTTGTGTTTTTTATTTCTACTCTGCTTTTGTTTTTCACGAATCTGCAATAATTACAAAATCTAAAGCTAAAATAAAAAGATTTTTTCAACGAAATTGCTATTTCTTCTAATTTTGAGCGATACATTTTATAAAAAGTGTAAAACATTTGCAAAATTATGCATAGTTTATGTAACATGATGTCGATTTTTGTAAAAATTTATGTGAGATGGCGTGTAATTGCGTGATTTTTGTTCAATTTTCATCGTGTGTTGAATAAAATATCGTTTTTTGTATAATTTCAAGTGACATGATGTCAGTTTTTGTATAATTTATGTGACACGATGTCGATTTTTGTGAAAATTTATGTGAGATGATGTGGAACAGAACATTTTTCAGCGAAAGTGCGTGAATTTTGCTTCTAGAAATGCTTGTGGTAGAAGATTTTTCAATGAAATTGCGTGTTTTGATGGTGTCAGAACATTTTTTTCAGCGAATTGCGGGTTTTTATTCAAAAATTATGTTAATTTGTGGTCGACATACATATATTTCCATCAAAAGTATAAGATTTTTTGAATTTTGTTTATCGAAATGATTGTGGTAGTAGATTTTTTCAATGATATTGCGATTTCTTTTAATTTTGAGCGGGGTATTTTATAAAAAGTGTAAAACAATTGCAAAATTATGCACAGTTTATGTAACATGATGGCGATTTTGTAAAAATTTATGTGAGATGCTGTGTAATTGAGTGATTTTTGTTCAATTTTCGTCGTATGTTGAGTAAAAAATGTCGTTTTTTGTATAATTTCAAGTGACATGATGTCAGTTTTTGTAAAAATGTATGTGAGATGATGTGGACCAACACCTTTTTCACCGAAATTGTGTGTTTTTATTCAAATCTTACTAAAACTGCTGCAGAAATTGCTGTTTTTTATTCAAATCTTGCTAAAACTGCAACAAGTTAGAGAAAAAAGTGTAAAACATTTGCAAAATTATGCATAGTTTATGTAACATGATGTCGATTTTGTAAAAATTTATGAGAGATGATGTGTAATGCGTGATTTTTGTTCAATTTTGAGTTAATTTTCGTAATAAAAATGAACAATGAGCCTACGTAACTGAAATTTTGCTTGTCGAGATGCTTGTGGTAGAAGATTTTTCAATGAAATTGCGTGTTTTGATGGTGTCAGAAAATTTTTTTCAACGAATTGCGTGCTTTAATTCAAATTTATTTTAATTTGTCGTCAACACATACGTCTTTTCGTAATTTTTGCGTGCTTATATTCAAATTTATTTTAATTTGTCGTCAACACAGACGTATTTTCGTAAAATTTTACTATTTTTTCAATGAAAGTTGTATAAAAATATTGGTTTTGTAGAATTTTATGTAAAGCGATGTAAAAATTGTAACATTATATCGAAAATCCAACAACAATTTTTAAAATTTAGTCATTCTCAAACATTTCATCAGTATGGTCAGTGCATTCATAGATCTGCAAGGGTTCCGTGGTGAGAAGAAACAGTTTATTCCGAAAGAAGTCGCTGTTTTCGTTAACATGTTCTAAATTACCAATTTACATTAAGTTGTTATATACAAATTGACCGTGAAAAATCTGTACATTTACAATAGCACAGTTTGATTCTTCCACTTTGTCAAAAGACCCATCTTATAAACGCACAATAACTAAAAGTTTTACGTATTTATAATACGTTGCATTTATTTACTCAACACTTTTCGCGATTTAAAATAATTATTCACATGTGGCTAGGGTTCAAATCCGACTTGGGCCAACGCAAAAAGCTTTTTTTTTAAATTAAATAAATGGGGACGAGATGAGCGTAGACAAGATGACCCCTGCAGATTCGGTGATATCATAGCAAATTCCATTGTCTGTGCTAACAATCAAGTTAACTGAAAACGCGCCCGGGGCAAAAACCATTGCGAATAATTACGCATTTTATGTTTATCTCTTTCTTATTCAAGCAATACGTATTATCAGTATTTCAGGAATATATTAAAATAAAATTTGTAACTCGTTTTATATTACGATCTGCCTTTACCTCTTATCGCCCATTTAATTTTTAAACTAGCTGTTGTAATTTATAAGCGGCTAAAACTCAGTCGAAAATAACATTTAAAATTTATTTATAATATGAATATGGAAGTGTAATGTCAGAACAGCTAAGTGGTACAATGTTCAAACCTTTAAAACCAAACAAAACACAGGCACCAATCTGTTTTAAAAAGGAAACTTAGAAAAATCGCGCGGAAATTTCCAGCAGGGTGGAACAACGAGAATATTGCAAATTATAAAAATAATTATTTCTAGTACATCCAGTTACAAATCTAATTTTTTAAAAATTGTATCAACCTTTAAACACAATAAGCTACACATCCCCTATTCTTATAATCTAAATTTTTGAAAAATAGTTTGTTTACAACAAGGAAGCTCGATGTCGAACCCGCACACAACTGTTGAAGTTTTAATAGCATTCAACCACGATGTTCTGTAGCTCAGTTGGTTAAGACTTCAGACTCGTAATACTGCCGTTGCTGGTTCAGATCCGGCTATGGGTCGTCGCAGGAAGCTTTTTTTAAATTAAAATAAATGTGAGAAAACCAAGATGGACGACACCCGAGAAGTTAAATTCAAAACTGGGGCTTAGAAAAAATCTGAAAAAATTTAAAATTCAAATATTCGCGCGAAATTAAAATGGCCTCCGTGCATGAGAGAGAGAGAGAGAGAGAAAGAGAGCAGTTTCAATGAGGGAGACGGAAGATTTAGCAGTTTGAAATTCAAATATTTCCGTGAAAATTCAAAATTAAAAACGACAGCCGTGAGAAGTGTGCGCGCAGAAAACCAAGATGGCCGACACCCCGGGAAGTTTAAAATCAAAAAATTGAACTTAGAAAAAATCTGAAAAATTTTGTATAGTAGGTAGGGTTAATGGAACTCTGGTTAATCCATTCATGCGCGCCGTCGCGTAATTCCGGAAGCAAATTAAAAATGGCCGCGCGTAATTTAATCGGAAGCTAATGCGTAATTTAATCAGTAGCACATATGTAAATTACATATCAAACTTCATATGTGATTAATTAGATCAAACCGCGAAATTAATTGGGTCAACCCGCGAATTAAAATTAAAACCGCGGATTTAATTCGCGGATTTAATTAGGTCAATCAATTTAATTCGCGTTGACCTTTGACATAATCCAATTAGTGGTGTCCCTACTTCTACTGGTACGTGCTACCCCCACGGTTTAACAAGAGACCTCCGACAGGGGCCAACCAGGAAGTTTAGCAGCTCCTTGAAGACGCTAACGACTGCCGAATCGACAGACTCAAAGGCCGTTTCGACAGCAGCCTTGCAGCGTTCCCTGTGCTACGGGAGGAACAATAAAGGGAACGAGGTTAGTCCTATGTGAGAATTGCGCAATTGTCAGCGAATGTGTCGCTGACTGATAAGGGCCAACTACCGGATGGCTTGACGTCATTTGGCTGCGTGTGCATTTGGAGGCGATAAATCACAACGCGTCCCCAAGAAATAAGAATAGACAACTGCAGGTACGAACCATTTTGGGTGCGTGAAACTAACTTTGTCTGCGCTATTAAACGCTCGTAATTTAATAAGGCACTCTCTTATGCGTAGTGTATAACTACTTTGTGTATCTGTTTCCATATACCTTTTTCTTTGTGTGCTCCTGTTTATTTACAGATTATGTGTATTCATTGTAAATTGTTGGGGATTTTTATTGTCAGTAATGTTTGCATTGGTGAGTACAACATTTCAGGTGTCCACGAGCGTGGCCTTAAACAATATTAGTGACCCTTAGCCACTCTGGGAATGTAAAAAGAGGCTCACAGCACACCGACTGATTAAGCTAGCGAACCCAGGGCATTTTAAAGTAATAATTCAGTAGGTGTAGGGCTCGGAGTAAGAGGCCGCGCTACACCTACCAAGGACATAAAAGTTTTACTGTGTTTGGATGAACACAATACGCACAGTAAAAACGTACACGCTTTGAAACAACTTGAAACATTTTACATTCAAGAAATTCAAAAATATTTACTAAGTTATCCAAATTAGTTATCTAGTTTTTCAAGTAGCTCAGAGACCCCTGCTTACCAGTGTAATGCAACAATCGAAAATGTGGTTTTAAAGACACAGGAATTTGGCCAATAAACCGAGACGGATATGCTGCCGTAGATAATCTACACATGGAACCCATTTCAATGAATGTAACACATGAAACAAATGCGGTTCCAAATGGAGGTAATAATCAGAAATTATTGTCTTTGTGTATTTTACAAGTTTTTGTTTTCTTTAATAAATATTACAAGTTTGCCATTCACAAGTAAACTACCAATACCAGTTGCTGATTTATCTCCAATACCCCAACCCAAAGAAAACTAAAAAAAAGAGAATATCAAAAGGGGCACAGAAACCCTGCGTTTTAAACCATATAAAGATGAACTGGAAACTAAAAAAGAAACAATTGAAACAAGGCGAAATAGGAAAGAGAAATCTGGGTTTGGGAGGCTCATGCACAGATATGCCATCCACTTCCGGGATAAATAAGACTACTGGTACAAACTATAATGAAGCATAGTATTTTGTATAAAAGATAAGACAAATTGGATATGCTCAAAATGAGTGCACGCTGTTTGTGGTATTTTAATTGTTCTGTTTGCGTTTTTTTTTGTATTTGCTTAATAATTCTGAATAAAAGTTATTTCTCTTTAATGGATCGTATTTATTATGCAAATATTGGTAGTCCAATTAAGAAATCGAATGGTCCATTCGTGACAACCCGTTTGCCAGAATGGACCATGTGCAAAGGTTTATTAAAAAATATGTTTTTCTTAGCAAACTAGCTCGTGTAATATACGGACTCATACTTTAGAAAGGACACACATATAGGAAAACACTTACATACACTTTTGAAGAAAAGGTGTTCATCAGTATATAAATGAGTGAAAACGAAAGAGTGGTACAATACCGGCAACCTTCCCCTAATTGAAATTGAAATTTTGTAGTATTTTTTAACTATTAAAACGTTTATGATTTCTTGTCGCTCCCACTTTATTTGAAGAAATCGCTAAGACATATTGAAAAAATAGTGCTAGTTGGGCTATCTACAGATTCAAACTCTACCACCTCTTGAATGCAGTTTATTTATTAAATGTTCTCTGTAGGCAGACATTTCTTAAAAGTTGAATGATAGGTAACTTATTCTATTTTCAGATTTTACATTCGTGGACATTCGTTCTTTTCAGGTTCTCCAAAAATATTTTTTAGAAGTCGCATGGATTCACTATTCCTTCCCTATCTAATACAAGTTATGCATGATTTCTTCAATAGAAGCATACAATCTGCAACTGAGGTATAAGATTGCAATATTTAGATTTTATAACTTCCAATGAAAGAACAATCCCTTACAATTTGTCTGTACAGATAAACATTATGTGGGAGCATATTGAAAAAGCAGAAGCTTATCATGGTTGGCTATCTGCAACTGAAACAAAATGTATTTGATGGATATACAACAATAACCTAAAAGGCGGCAAGTGTTGTGAAAGAATTTATTGCATTAAATTTACTCTGTACTTAAACTACCCGCCTGGCACTACAATAGCGTTGATGACGTCATTTAGATGACGCAATTGACGATTTTTTCACCGTTCACTGTAATACTTAGCGGCTCGCAAATACTTTACTTTGAACCATTACGGATACGATAAAACATAAGAGAACTTTTTGTGTTAACGTCAAACACTTTAGATCTTAATTTTAAGAAGCTGTAACTCTGTTCCTAGTATACGAGGTTTTACAGGTAATAAACTGCTCAAGTACAGGTCTAAAGAGTAGCTTCAGCACTGCGAAAACAGGTTGACCTTTCGCCAAAACCAAATAACGCATGAAGGTGCTCGGGACCTTAGCAACAACTTTGCCCCCTTTCAAAATTTCGATATCTGTAGCCGTTCGAAAGTTACAGGCGATCCAGACGGACGGACAAAACGTTCGCATAAGTACGCTGAAGCTACTAATAATCCAACCTTATGGTACCAAAAGATGGCACATCAGTCCCCTTTAACAGGGCCAAACAGACGCTGATAGAATTGTCTTATGAGTTGTTTGAGCAAAAAATAATGAATAGTATGAGTTAACTGGGTGGGAGATACTAATCATGATTTTGCGATGTCATCTCAAAATCTTCGCATCTTCCCTGGTAGTATTCCTTGTTCGCCATCTAAGCTAATGCAACGTATTGGTGGCCAAAAACAGTGAGCATTATTTTTCTCGCTGTGCCATTTCCCACTGTGTGACCTGGCATGGGCCTCAGCGTCTTGGCCGTAGACCTATGGTTCATCACCTAAACACCCATGTTTTTTTTTAATTTGATGCAAACTTGCTGCTCAAACTTGCTCAGTTATTGCGAAGAATTAGAATAGAAAACGTTAAATATCTAAGATTGAGAAATTGCCTACAATACCAGTCCGTGTGTTTAATGTCTGTCAATATTAAACATAACATCGTCGTCATTATATAGAGTGTCTAGACATTTTATATAATGACTGCACGGTTGCAGGCAATATGTTATGTTACGCTTGAAGTTGGAGGTTATGTTAAATAATAATTCTCATCACTAGGATGTGTGTATTTCTAGCTTGTTTAGGTTAGTTGCAGTTTTTAATAGTGTGTAGTAAACATCCTTACGCATTAATTTTGTAATTTCCCGCTATTACTTAGGTTAATGAATTATCGATTGTTATCATTTGGCCTGTCTCTGATGATGAGTTCCCCTTTCGTTGCCTGATGCCGGTGATGAGTTCCCTTATCGTAAATACCTACAACATTTGCATTAAACCGATTGTTTAATGAGTGCTAACTTTTACTTTAAAAAATGTATGGCATAAAATGCCTACATCTCGTTAGGAAATATATATAGGGTGTAACAGAAATTGTTGGCTGACTATACACAGGCGCTTCTACGATTAAAAATAAGAAAAATAGTTTATATAAACATATATCTTAAAATGGTTCATTACTGAGTTACAGCTACTTGAGCTTTTTCAGTTTGTTATTCAAAAAGATAACAGAAAACGAAGTTGTTTAATTGAAATCATAATAAATGTTGAAAATGACCTCCACGGGCAGCAACACACTGCTGAGTTCGTCGGATCATGGACGGTCTCAGGCGTTCATAAACGCTTGGTACATATGCCGAAAATTCTCAATGTTTTGAACTGGAGTAGAATACATAGATTGTAGATGTCCTCATACGTAAAAATCGAGAGGATTTAGATTGGGTAAGTGTGCAGACCACGCTACAGTTCCACCACGACCAATCATCTTCCAGAATATTTTATGTTGAAAAATGCACGTGCTGAGAAACTAAAGTGGGCCATTGCACCGTCATGCATGAACCATATGCGCCCTCTAACATCTAGTGGAACAACTTCCAGTAAACCTGGTAAGTGATTTTCGAAAAAATACCTATAATTCTGTCCAGAAAGTCGTCCGGGTAATACAATAGGGCAAATCAAGAAGTCGTTGATAATTCCTACCCACACACTTAATGAAAATTGCCGTTGGTGCCTGGATTGGATAATGGCATGGGGGTTTTCTTTTTGCGACTGATGCAAATTGTGAAAATTGATAATACCAGAGCGGCGGCTCATGTTTCTTACAACCATGCACAATAAGCTTCTCGTGGTGGGAAGTCATACTCACTAACTCCCTGTACTCTTAGCACATGGTACGGATAAAGTTGATTGGTTCTTAAAATTTGCCACACAGTCATATGATCGGCACCTTCCGCTAATTCAATTCTTGTTGCATAATCTACATTTTCGTCAACACGATACAACACACGTTCTTCCAAATCCAAAGTTCTTGTACTTCGAGTTCTTTCGCGATCTCAGACTACCGGTTTGAAAGATCCTGTTGCTAATCTAATATGAAACCTTTCGAATGGGTTCTCGTTTGTTAACTGTCGGTTTGGGAAAATGGTTCGCGTAAAGTCTTCTTGAAGCACGGATTGCCTACTTGATAACGGTCTGAAAAGCTTAAATGCGTGTAACCAGTGAATTTTTTTTAAGTTTACTGCTGTAGCTCAGTAACGAACCATTTTAGGACATACGTTTATATACACTTTTTTCCTTATTTTAAATCGCGGAAGCCGACTGTGCATAGTCAGCCCACAATTTTTGTTACACCCTGTATATATAATGCCTAGGCAACATACCTATGAAACATTGTTTTAAGAGATGCATTGTATAAATTATCTAACCTTGCTGAGCATTATATAAACTGCCTAAGCATTATACAAAATGACTGACTTTATACAGGTTGCAATGTTTTAACAATGTGACAAATCGATTATGTTTTCACAAGTTCTAAAACGTTGAAGTATTTCGCGTCCTGGATCATTTCTCCCATTGAAATGAGGATTAAAATGTAATTTTTTTGTATTCAAAAAATCTATTTAGCTAGCTGTTTGCAATCATTTGTCTTCGTTACATGCAGTTTACAAATTGTTTTAGACTGATATCTCCATTTCCATTGCATATTAGATCACGATAAAGCAAATATATAATTTTCTCTCTATACATATAATAATTTACATATTTGAAAATGCAATAATCGATTTTATAAAAACACAATTTTTAAATTAGTATTTAGTAGTTCTTGAGCTGCATCTAGAGTCAGCTTTGCGTTTCGTATTATTGTGAAACAGCGAATCATAGTAGATTATGTTATTAGGAGTAAAAGTGATACTTTATGTGGCGAAGCTGAAGTTTATTTAGCCGAACGTTAGTGAGGCAAATAATTCAGCTAAGCCACATAAAGTCACTTTTACTTCGAATAACATATACTATTTTATCCGCAAACGTATTCAGGTAAATTTCAGGCTAGCACTGTACCCCTGCGCCAACCTCTGTTGTTCAGATAACGCGCAACTGTAATGATATATGAACATACTGAATCACCCGTGCTAATAGCACACGGCCACAGCAGCTGTCACACCATAACCCACGGCGACAGATGCTCCGATCCGCTGCTTAAAGGTTTATTTAAATTAAAACTTTTTCGTACTTTTTTGAAAATAAAAACCGGCCTACGAACTAATTCTAAAAATTAGCAAAATTTTAAGCCATCATACAATTTAATCGGTCCAGTATCTTCGGAGGAGATGGCGAACAAACATAGAAAGAAAGAAAGAGAGCAATCATTTTGTGTGCTTAGGCAGATAAAGTGACACTTTTACCTTGTCAATAAAGACAAATAAGTTGTCACTTTTGTGGCGTTTGCGGATAAAAGTTATTTATTCCAGATATAATCACAAAGTACTTAATTAATGGAAACTATTTATGCTATCGGTTATAAGGAACACGAATGTTACGTATCTGGGTATAAATAGCTTCAGCGAGTTATTAGAGTACGATCATTTTAGATGATGTAGCTCTGGTACATCAATTCAACTGTAGAAATATAAACAACAGTCATTAATAAGTACTGCAATTTGTTATTTCCCGAAGTGTTATTAACGTGTGGGTTAGAAAATGGCGCAATACTGAGTCCATTGCAAACAGAAAGTCTACTGGTAGGCCTCGAACTGCTGCAATCTGCAAATCGAACGAAGGGTGAATGAAGCATTCACGTTCAAATCGATCAGTCCGGCGACATTCAGCAGCATTAAATTTATCGACAACCTGTATACACAGAACGTTAAACTTACTCAAGTTTCGTAAAGTTGCGAATAAAATTAGGCGAGTTGCTGGGTATAAACGGAGTAAACGAAGTTAACTGGAGTTTTGTCAAAATTTGTTTCGACTGATGCATGATAAGGCAGAAATTTCACCTTTTCGTGAGCAACGAAGCTTACTTTATTGGTACTTACTAAACTATTGACTTTGATTTTTTTGGGTGCAGAAAAATTTAATATAGCAGTTTTATATGGCTAAATGAGTTCCAAATGCACTTCCACAGCGTCTACAACCATTGCAATAAATTCAAAGCCACTTATTGAGCACGTGTTAGTGATGGCACGCTTACCAGGCTAAAATTCTAATATGTTGATCGACATTAGGCTTTATCGCAGTATAATAAGACTTTCTGTAGTTGATATTAACTGCAAAACGTGTTTTTCAGTCGTTTTACTGTACCTGAATACTAAACTATTGAATTTGAATTTTTTGCATGCGGAAAAATTAATATAGTTGCATTATATGGCTAACTCACTTCCAAATGCACTCCTACAACGTCTACAGCCACTTATTGCGCACCTGTTAGTGATGGCACGCATATCAGGGCTAACATTATTATATTTGGTCGACACTGGGTATTATAGCAGTATAATAAGACTTTCTGTAGTTAATATTTACTGCAAATCTTGTTTTTCGGTCGTTTTAACGTACCTGAATACTAAACTATTGAATTTGAATATCTTGGATGCAGAAACAATTAATATAGTAGTTTCATATGGATAAATGAGTTTCACATACACTTCTACAGCGTCTACAACCACTACAATCAATTCTAAGCCACTTATTGAGCACCTGTTAGTGATGGCACGCTTACCAGAGCTAAAATTATTATATTTTAATTGGCACTAGGTATTATAGCAGTATAATAACACTTTCTGTAGTGAATATTTACTGTAAAATGGTTTTTTCAGTCGTTTTAACGTACCTGAATGCTAAATTAATGAACTTGCATTTTTTGGATGCAGAAAAATTTAATACAGTACTTTTAAATGGCTAAATGGGTTCCAAATACACTCCTACAGAGTCTACAATTACTACAATCAATTGTAGGCAACTTGTTGAGCAACTGTTAGTGATGGCACGTATACCAGGGCTTAAATTGTTATATTTTGATCGACACTAGGTATTATAGCAGTATAATAACCTTCTGTAGTTAATATTTACTAAACTATTGACTTGGAATTTTTTGGATGCAGACAAATTTATATAGTAGTTTTATATGGCTAACTCACTTCCAAATGCACTCCTACAGCTTCTACAACCACTAAAATCAATTATAAGCCACTTACTGGGCACCTGTTAGTGATGGCACGCTTACCAGGGCTAAAATAATTATATTTTTATCGACACTAGGTATTATAACAGTATAATAAGACTTTCTGTAGTTAATATTAACTGCAAAACGTGTTTTTCATTCGTTTTAACGTACCAGAATACTTAGTGTGAATAAACAAAATTGTTGCTTTTGGGTCTCTGGAAATCTGCAACATCCACGATTGTCCCGTAGGCTCTCCGTGTTGTTGCAGCATCAAGAATAACTATTTTGAAGGGACCGACGAATCAGTCACTGTAAAGTTTGAAAGATATGCAAATATTCTTGTTTATGTTGCAAATGGAGCAAGAGCTAAATCACTGTTTCAGCAAGATGGTGCTACCTGCCATATATCGAGAACTGTAATGCAAATTCTGCGGCCATGTTTCCCAAACCGACTTATATACAGGGTGATTCTTTAATATTGCAAAAAAAATTAGGCAGATTCTTTGGTTAAAAGTAAACAAAAAATGTCCTATAAACTTGTGTCCGGAAACGTTTCATTACCGAGATACAGGGCGTTAATATTTTCATTAATTTACTTTCGATAATTATTAATATTTCAAAGTTAATTGATAATTGGTAGGTTGAATGTTAGTAGTATGAACTGGTTTTTGTGTCATTACATTTCGTTTATTTAATCCAGGGGCTTCTCTGGGTGGCTGCATTTTATTTAATAATAATAAGAAAAAATAGAAGAATAAAAATTACAACTTTTTGTCCGTCGAACTTTCTGTTGTACCTCACTACGATTTAGAGATAGCAAATAGCATTTGCTCTGAATTCATTTATTTTACATAAGTAAGCGTAGAATTTTGTAAAAGTGTCACTTAGTTTCGTGCTTCAAAAAATGAATTACACAAATAGTGAAATGTGCGATATGCATTTTGTGTATGGTTTTGCCAATGGTAATGCATTAGCAGCTAGTTGAATTTATGAGCAAAGATATCCTAATCATGTAATACCATATCATTCAATGTTTGCTTGTCTCCATCACTGACTCAATTAAACTGGAAGTGTTAATAAACTTACCGCTAAAAACGGGCGCCCCCTACAGTTTCAACTCCACAAGTTGAAGAAGAAGTGCTCCATGAAAATGAAGAATGTCCTACAACAAGTACAAGAAAGATTTCTGATCTGAATATTAGTCAGTCGACAGTTTTTAGGATATTAAAAAATCAGCTTTTGTATCCATATCATATCCAACGGGTTCAGGGACTTTTACCAGGCGATCTTCCTCAAAGAGTGGCTTTGCGTCGATGTATGTTGGAAAGAAGTGCACAAAATCCTCAGTTTTTGGCAGAAATACTTTTTACCGATGTGGCTAATTTCTCTAGAGAAGCCATAATGAACTTTCACAATAACCACATGTGGGCAAAAGAGAATCCACATGCAATAGTTGAAAGTCGCCATCAACATCAATTTTCTGTAATGTGTGAACCGGAATCGTTGGAGGCCACTTGGTTGACCCATTTTGTTTACCGGGGAGGCTAACTGGAGAAATCTATCACAATTTTCTGCAAAATGAGTTGCCCATACTGTTGGAAGACGTCCCGCTTCCACTAAGACTCCAAATGTATTTTATGCACGATGGGGCTATACCACATTTTAGTTTAGTTGCACTTCAATATTTGGATGTTTAGCCGCATCGTTGGATCGGTCGAGTGGCCCACAACCCTGGCCTCCACGGTCTCCTGATTTAAATTCATTAGATTTATTTCTCTGGGGCCATCTGAAATAACTGGTTTATACCACACCAAAAGAAAATGTAGACGACTTAAAGAATCGCATTGTGGCATCGTATGATACAATTCGGAACACCCCTTGTATTTTTGAACGTTTTCCGCATTCAATGCGTCGTAGGATTGAGGCATGTATTGTCGTTAGAGGTGGTCACTTTTAACAACGTTTACAACTTTATTTCTTCGCTGGCTTTAATTAATTCCAGCAATTTAATTTTTAACTTATTCTAATAATTCATTTTATTTACGTTATCATTGACATGTTCGAAAATATTTCGCACACTAGGGCGCGAAATAGTATATCGAAACAGTTTTTGGCGATCATATTTTATGAATTTTTGTCATTATTTTGATAAAGCTATAAAAGAAACGTATGTACCTCGCGCGCGAAATACTTTGGTGCTTGAGAAGGCCGAATAGAAAGTCGAAGTGTCATTTCGTGCACTTAATATAGATACATAAATACCTAGTTTGTATATTTGTAAAAAATAAAATATTCTTCTTCTTCTTCATGTGCCGTCTCCTCTAAGAAGATTGGCAATCGTCGCGGTGATTCGAACCTTTGATGTTGCAGCTCGAAATAAGTCGGCTGAGCTACAATTGAAACATGTTCTGAAGTTGTTCAACTGAATATCCGTCTTCTACCTTGTATTTTCCCTTGGAAAATTATCGGTACTAAGTTATACTTTCCCCTCGCATCACATGCCCTAAATATTGTAGTGTTCGCGTTTTGATAGTGTTGACAACTTCCTTTCCCTTTCTCATCCTTCTCATTAGACTGTCGTTTGTAACTCCGTCCACCCAACTTATCTTTAAGATTCTTCTGTATGTTACATAAGCATAAAAGTGTTTAATGTATTTGGCGGTCACATCATTTAATAATCTTCATCGGTGTTGTTATAGACTACTTACCAAATCAATATGAGTATCGTTAAACGCTTTATTACCGTACTCAGTGCGGTTATAGATGATATTACCGCACTCAGTGCGGTTATAGATGATATTACCGCACTCAGTGCGGTAATATTCATTATCCCACTCCCATTACCGCACTCTTTTTTACAAAACAAAGAATAAATTAAACCACAATTTATTTATGAAGATAAAATATTGAACAATACACGTTTGCTTATAGCACTTAACGTTACTATCTATAAACGATTTCTTCTGCAACTAATACATTCTTGTGGTTTTGCTCTTAACTTCGCTACTACTTAGTTTAATGTATATTTAACCGATTCCGTGTGTCGTATGAGCCATTGCTTCGTCTTGCTGAAACCGTGGTAGAGATTCGTTATTTTGGTCTGTAGATATATTTTTAAAACGATTTTAGCATTTTATCACAAACTCGCAGACAAGAAGTTTAATAATAAAATGTATTTGCCGTGTTTGGTACTCAAAGCACGACCTACGTTTAGAATTTTAAAATTTAAATTAAATTATTGTATTTGTAATTTCGACAGGATGTGTTATGATAGAAATCTAGTAACATAGAAAAGGTATACGAGTACCATTTCCATAACCTTGGTTGTTAGAGTTGTTTGGCACAGAATGTGGTTTCGTGGAGCACATTTACTACAAACGGCTTCGCTGCATGCGTGGAACTTACTATTTTTGCTTAGAATTCGTGAAATGCAAAATATCTACGAAAATATGTATATTTATTGAAATTACATCAAGGTATAAGTCTATACTTGTTGTTTTTTGTATGATTAACTTGAAAAGAGGCTTCCACGAATGGGGCCCCCAGTTAATCCGCTGCGAATTCCGGTTCAATGGGATTGCCGGGAACTGCCACTTAATAACCCTTGACTTGGGTTCAGTTATTTGTTGGAGTGAAACAAGACTTAACAAACACGAGTATATTGAGTAACAACGATTACAAACGTCACTGATGGACCGATGGTTTTTTACAATAGCTTCAACTGTTGTGACACGCTTGGATTGGCCACGCGAAAATAGCGAATTGCGCGTAACCGTCACACAAAACAACCTGGAAACGTCTTTACCAGGGAGCTAGACCGACCGCAAACCAGCACAAAGCATAGCTGCACTTGCTTACTCGAAATTCTGAATCTAACTAAAGCTGAATTGACAAAGAGCTGAACTCGCAAATTCAACAAGGAGGGGAAGGCTCAAACACTATTGGCTGAGGCGATCCTGCGTAGCCAATCGGAGCGTCGCACGTTGTTTAGGAATAAATGCTTATTTTAAGAAATCTTAATGCTAAGCTCTCTCAATGAGGCATTGTATTGAACGAAATCCATAAGCACATGAGTCCCAAATACGCTAAGTCGGCTTAAGTCCTATTAGAAAGTGTATCCATCCGCTTAAAAGCCATTAAGGGAAGCTTACAAATTCCTTTCCAATATTAACAGAGGCAAACAAATACGGCAAGATGCAAATTTGACTTTACCACGACCTTTGAATGAGATAGAACAGTTATGACTTGAATTACATGAATAATTATAAGCAAAAAGGTTTTGATGCACGCATCTGTGTGAATCAAACACTTGTATTAAACACTTCTGGAACATTAAACTTTTATAGTCTCTATTGTTATGAGTTATTAATAATTTCATTTTGCATTCTATGTCCTATAGATCTTTCTATACTTGAAATTCAGTACAGTGTCTTATGCAGAACGACGTTGCCACATTTCAGCACAAATCTCGTTATAAATACATACGCAGCTGTTAATCATGAATAAATTACGCTTTTGTATTTCGGGGCACATGACAACTACTAATAGTCTTATCCGCATCTGACATTACTCAAGCAAACTTAGACCGTCGCGTCGGTTGCTGCCGAGAAGTGGCAACGTCGGCCAGACAACTCCCACAATAATTACATTGCTCTATGCCTAGAAAATCGAAGTCAGAGACCCCAAAATTGAATTAAAGAAATCAACCTACGGTTTAGTTTGACATGTAATGATGACAGCTTACAGAGATGAACGTTAGTGTAATTAGACTACAGAAATTTGAATTTGCCAGGAAGCTAGCATGTAACAATGAAACACTACCTAGTTGTTATCAAAATGTAAATATTTCTCGATAATTTGCAATCATTGTTGATTTTAGGCATCTCTGAGCCGCCACCAGCCGAAGAACGATTTAAGCAAAGCTCTATTCTTTAAGGCGCATTAAACCACATCTAAAACATGCGCCACGAAACCACTCCTACCATTTTTAGTAAAAACAATTGAAGTTGTCTTTCTGAAAATTGTAGGTTGTTATAGAAGAGATAATTTTGGAGCGAATTTGTTAATAAACAGGTGTCGGATTTTCTTATTAATTTCGGAGATACAGAGTGTTAAAGTTTGAAAAATTAAACCATCTGCGAAAGACAAACCATCGAAATTGCTTGTTTCCATGACATCGTGTCGACAACTACAAGTTTTCAATTTATCCACTTCATTTAAATGTTGAATGTCATAATCTAAAATTGGAAAATCATTGTTTTGCGGGACTAGCCTAAACACGTAACAACATAATACCTAGTTGCAACGTGTTTATTACAACTTTTCAACGTCTACAAGGAACTAGTACTTCCAGACGTATGAAAGAGCAAGAAGGTGTGAGACATAATAGAAAATGAACCATGTCTTAGCACAAGACAAATATGTCCTTTGGTTGTTGAATATGTTAACGCCTTTATTATCTGCAATATCGTTTTGGGCAAATATTGGTTCAGCTATAGGTACAGGGTGAGCGAAACTCGATGTCTCAGCTCTATTATAAGAAAAAGAAAAATGATAGAAAAAATCTGAAGAGGTTCTTAAATGGGATTGAGTAAGTCCATTTTAAGCCAAATTTGCATATTTTTCCATATTTGGAAACTGAAGTAATGACGTCATCAATGTTTTTTTCGGAAATATACCTATATTTTGACATATTTAGAAACAGCTAATTTTTCTGAACACTTTTTGTGAAGAAAAAAATGTCTTTCGTTAAAAAATTATATGCAAATTTGTAAAAAAAAGTATTAAAAAAAATTTGCTTATAATTTTTTAATCGAAGAAGATGGCAATTTTTTTTCTTCACAAAATGTGTTCAGAAAAATTAGCTCTTTTTAAATATGTCAAAATATAGGTTTCTGGGAAAAAAATCGAAGACGTCATTACTTCAGTTTCCAAATATGAAAAAATATGCAAATTTAGCTTAAAATGGACCTTACTTAATTCAATTTAAGAATATCTTTTCAGATTTTTTCTATCGTTTTTCCTTTTCTTATAATAGAGCTGAGACATTGAGTTTCGCTCACCCTGTACATAACATATTTTTTTAATACATTTTGATTTTGTTAAATTCAACTGATTCGATGATTACGAAGTGCTTGATAAATTACATTTTATTTATAATAATCCTGCGAATATGAAACATAGATTTTCAAACATTGGTCTGGAATTATTGTTGGATATCATTTCATAAGACTTGTAGAATTGCCAATTAGATTAAACGCAAACGACTATCTAAATTTTTAAATAACATTTTTCTCCCTTCTTGAAGATATCAAACGGGCTGTTCGTCAAAATATAATTCTACAACATGAAGGAGCCCCGGCGCATTATGGCCGTCAAGTAACCAATTTTCTGAATGAGCATTGCGGTCGTGAAGGACCGTAAAGGATCTGCAGCCCGAGGAATACTGCTGGCAAGAACGCAACATGTTGCAAATTCCATGCAAGAGAAACCGAGCACAAAATTCATTACTAAGTCGCGTCAAGTTATGTGCTATAGTTGGCAGTACTAGTCACTTTGAGCACTTATTGTAAATCATGTACCTGCCTTTGCTTAAAATATTTGTTTATAACTCATTTACAATGTTTTCTCCTCCTAGTAGGCTGTTATATATTTTTATTAGGTTACATATATGAATTGTGACAACACAATTATTAGTAGAGACTCTTCACAAAACAGCAACTAGCATTATTCTTGTAGAAAGTGTTTTTGCAAAAACGTAACTTTTGATGACTGTGCCTAGCATTAAAAATCATGGGCATTTATTTGTGCTATCTAGTAACATACGAGTATTACTGCCGTATATATACAACGAGTGGTTTTATTTTCACAGAGTAAAAATAGCTGTCGTGACGAAAATCTGCACGAGCGGAACGCGTAATACTTGAACGACAAATATTGTAGTAAAACTTAGACTACGAATTGTATGCCAGAAAGGAATCAAATAAAAATATGACATAAATAGAAAAAAATATTTTTGTCTATAAGCTCGGGAGATAAATGTCACTTATTCCACTCGTTTTAAGTCGCAGTCGATTTAAAACATGAAAATTTATTGAAACTTTAATTACAAGTCGTAAAATATAAACTATTTGTTGTAATACCTATTAACATATCTAGGAATGTTATGAGTATCATAACTGCCGCAGATGCCTTTTTGAAATCCTCGCTCTTCGAGCTCGGATTTTAAGACATCTAAGGCTGTTATGATACTCATAACATCCGTGGTATGTTCAATAGTTGCGGTATGGTAATGGTTGCCATGTACGGTAAAGGAATATTATCGTACAGATACAATTATGACTTAGTTTCCAGCCTACTTTTGTATATGTAAACAAAAGTAACCGGTAAATATTAATAACGCAATCTTTAATAAAGTAATAAAGTAAGTTTCTACTTGCAAAAAAATGAGATAAGTCGGATTATAATTTGGGGGGGGGGGGGGCGTAGGTAAAATATGGTACATTACACGAGGGATAAAAGCATTATTAATGTTACTGTTAATAAAACTTCGATGTCATAATGTGATTTTTAAAACACTGTGTTTGCATTGTTTTCTTCAAATATAAAACGTTGAAACAACCTACTGACAGATTTAGAAATGTACAAATTCAAAATATTTAATCATTTCTATTTCATTTTAGAACAATAATCTGGTTTATTGGCTATAAAGTTGCTAAGCAGTATAAAAAGCACCAACAATGTAGCTAGTATATCAACACCAATAATCATAAAACCATAAAAACCATAGCACACCAAAAATTCACAACGACCAAGCAGTGGTCTGTAGAGAAAATACTGAATCCTTGAAGTTTGTCCATTTTGAGAACCAAAATGAAATAATCAGGATAATAGCTCTCGGGGAATTTGAAGCTCTCAACTTCGCGTCGTTTTTTTTACATTTCCCCGTGCTATATTCGATTGATTACGCCCTTAGTACATAAATAAGTATTATGCAAAGTAGATAAAACTGTACAAAACTAGTTTAATAATGCCTGTTGTCGCATTTTTATTTATTTTAATGTACACGTTGAGGAGTTTGTTGGTGAGAGGTTTACTATAATTAAGAGATTATTAAAAAACCGTTTGTGTAATTTTTGCTTGTTAAAATGATATTGGAAGTTAGAAATCTGCGCCAGAACAATCTATCCTTTATATTAAATTTTACATATCGCACTCATGATAAATTTTGATAAGTTATAATCTTATAATAGTATTAGTAGCGTGGGTACTGCAAAACAGGAAACAGCTTATTTTAATGTAAGAATGAGTTGTTTGTACAATATTAATTAGTTAATTAATGTATTTATTTCGTACTCAGCCAACAGCCGTTAGGCCAATTATAGACATCGCTGTACATTTATGGGGACTTCCAACCCCACTAACGACTATCATGATGTTATTATTACATCCGGGACCAACTATTTCCGTGGCAGCCGTACCACGAAGCCCCGAGAGATGCAGCCGTAGAACTCCCATCCAAGTTCTGACCAGAAAGAGCGTTGTTTAACGCTACTGATCGAACGTGGACGCTTGTTCAAACTACACCACCCGGGACCCAGAGGTCGTTAGATAACGTTATCGTGAAATGGAGGAATAAAGGCAGTTTTTGTTCTATAATATGTATTTTTAGTCATCTCACAGCCGGCCTGCTTGTGTGGTAATTACTGTGCAATATTTTGACATGTTTTATAAGAGATCATTTTCAGCTGAGTAAAGAGTGTTAAAGTTTGACAAATGTAACTATTTGCGAAAAATAACCCATCGAAACGGCTTGTTTCTTCAACATCATGTCGACAATTAAATTGCTAAACTTTTCAATTAATCCAGTTCTTTAATTATAGCGAATTATACTGTAGAATGCACGTGTTAGTTGGTTTCATCATGTTGGTAGTTTTTTTTTGTTGAAACTACAGCTGATGATAAACGTCAGAGGTTCCTGCTCGTCATGCATGATTACATTATAATTGAGGGAAGTAGTTTCCGAAAAGGCATGCTGCTCCGCCTAGTGAGCTCGCGGAAGCATGTTGTTCCGCAGCGGGTAGCAGCCGGGCGGATTTACCGATTTACAGTAAGTGCTATAATGTGAACGATCAGTAGGCATCGGGCACTTACTAATTTTGTACAGGAACGCAACAATAGTTAATCTAGCAGGTTACTATTAGGCAGTTCTAGCAAAAAGTACCGACAACTAACCTAACCAGTGAAGATACTGAGGTGCCATAAGTATGAAGGGGCCAGGTGGCGGTCACCCCCGGTGAGTACAATTATTATGATCATCGATGAGGGTCAAGGAAGGCTCACACTTGCACTCTTTGCACCCCGTCTCCACATTGTGGTAATGGGTGAGCTGCGTCTACCACTTTGACACATTGTAAAAGCAGCAGCATTTTAATTTTAATATAACACACAAAAACGTGTCTAGGACAAAATGGAAAATAAATAACATTAGATACAAATCAGAAGCATAAGCCCACAATAGTTCTAGTAAAATAATAATTAGAGAGTCAACAGAACATATTTCCTTATGTATAACCGGGTGTTGGGCCTACGTGTCTGCCTGTCTGCGTCTGTCACTCTTTTATCGTTGCCGGTCAGGCGGAGTTTGTCCGCATTCCTTGTCCAGCGCATAAAGCGTCTGCCTACAAATCAGATTCCTTCTGGGAACACGGGTTCGAATCCTACCGCAATTTTTTCTTTTCTTTGCGAATTAATGTAATTCGCATTACTAAGTGTTTCCGTTTACTATTTCAGTGTTATTCGAAACACAAACAAAAGAATAGAAATTCGAATAAAAAACATAAAACGCAATTGTGAATAATAAGTTCATTATATTTTGCTCAGTAACATATGAACACAAAACATACATAATAATAATAAGAGGTAGGTACTTGAAAATCACCTCACCATTTAATGGTATTTATTCTAGCTACAAATGTTTTTTGTTTTTCGTGCCGCAAATTTTGAAATATATGATTAATATGAGATCGTTTGTGAGAGGCCTCTCTATAGATGCTAAGGACACTCTGTCTTGACATATAATTGATTTTAGAAACTTCGTAATTAGTTACAATTTAGAAAATGATAGTTTACATGGAATGTAATTTGTCGATCAGTTTGGGAGCAATTCGCATTATTATATTAGAATTAATTAGGTTTTCTCAAAACAAATAGTATATATACTGCTCAAGGAGATAGAGCTTCTTAATGCTGGTTTAGTATAATACACAAATTAATAGTTCCTTGAAACGAAACATCTACAGGGTTTAGTAAAGGGCAACTGAAGGGCAATAAATATCTCATATGGGTTTATTACAGAGTACGTTTTGTTGGCATAAAAATAATTTTGGTAGCATAGCTTAATTAGTGGTTTGATGGTTATCCTAAACTGACTTTTTATTATTACCAAACGCTAAATTTAGAACGCAAAACACTGCGACATAATATTTTTGG